>PITA01018709.1:0-39589 GCA_004023965.1 Spilogale gracilis
GAGAGAGAGGAGGTGAGAACCACCCAGAGGAGTGTGAGAAGAAGGAAAAAGTGGATTAAATGAAGATGGGAACAAATGGTGTTTAAGTCGGGTGGGGAGGAGCAGGCTGAATAATACCAGCAATCATAATAATGTACGGTTGTGGTCATACACATTTAAAGTTCTGTTTGCTTTAGGGACACCTGGGTGGCTCAGTCAGGTGGGTGTCTGCCTCCAGCTCAGGTCATGATTCCAGGGTCCTGGGTTCGAGTCCTGCATCAGGCTCCTTGCTCAGCAGGGAATATGTCCCCCCCTCTGCCTGCTGCTCCCTCTGCTTGTGTTCTCTCTCTCTGTGACGAATAAGTAAATGAAATCTTTTTAAAAAGTTACATTTGATTTATATATTGCTGTAATAAAGAAGTGTTCTGCAAAAAGAAAAGAAATAGCTAAAAGAGAAAACTCATTTTTTCCTTTAACCTTTTCTATGAATTTTTGGCCATTATCCTTTCCTCACAAATTTTACTCTTTATAGGCATTTAATACATGTAAACAATAATTTTTAAGTAAGAATTTATTAATTCGATCCATTCATTTAAAGGTCGATGTTGATGCGTCCAAGTTCACAGCCAAGGATGCTGTTAGAGAGGGCTGGAAAAGTCCTGGAGAACCTTCTTCTAGACCATCCAGACATCATGTCACAAGACGTCCTGAGCAGCCGGAGGAGTGACTCCCAGCGTGTGAATGAGGGCTTGCAAGGAAGGCACCAGGAGCGGACTGTGTCGTGCCTGCGGAGGGAGGGGCAGAGTGCGGATGTCTGCAGGGACAGAGGGAGCTCTCCACTGAGGACTGCAAACTAACCGACATTCCTTTCCCTCCTTATTCACATCCCCCCAGACGTGGTAAAGGGAGGGAGAGCACCACACTGGTGTCGGGGTCACGCTAGCGGCTCCCTGGCTGTGTGCAAACATGGACAAGGAACTAATACGTGAACCGTGACTTTCCCAGAGCGATTCACTCCTGCACTCCCAGGGAATAAGAAGCAGCCACTGTATCCAAACTGAGAATAACTATTACAATTCTGGCCCATATGGGTCCGGGCAAGTTTTGAATTTCCCACCCTCTTCCCTTTGTCTCTGCAACTGGGACTGCTGTGGAAAGGGGGAACGCGGAAGCGACCATCTTTGGGTCGTGCCTTTGGTAAGCCTGAGAACCCCAGTGTGCTTTCCCAGACTCCGGGTTCTACTTCCAGGTGTGGATACTGTCAGAGGGAGTGAAGAAACCCAGAGTCATACCTTCGGGAAACAGATGCTCTCCTGAAATGACCAAAGCTAGAGCCCTAGCCGCAGAGAAAGCCTGGGGCTTCCTGCACTGGCATGCCGGCGTGATGTGGCTAGGTCCCAGGCACGCGCAACGGCTACAGCTGGGGACACTCTCTGCCATGAATTAGCCGCTGCTGTAGGGGCCCTGGCTTGACAGGGGGAGGAGGGGATGTGGAAGTACCGGTCTCCGAGTGACAGCCCCCTGTGGCCAGGACAGAATACGGTCCCCTCCCATACAGGCCGTGGCAGCTGGTGGGGAGGGCTCGGGCAGTGTAAGGGAGTGGGATGCGTCCCCCTCTGCTGAAGCGGGCGTCCGGAGGTCTCAGGGCTACCCCTTGCCGGTCAGGCCATAAGCCGTGCGCGGCACTAGTAGTTACATGAATGGGCGTCGTGCCAAACAGCCCTGAGCACGAGGCCCAGCCCTGCCTGGGCAGAAACACTCAGTGTCTTCTTTTATGAAGTGGAACAGCTGTGCCTGCCCTGCTCGCCTCTCTGGGCAGATTATCAGGTGGGCCAGGGTGCTGCGTGCACGCCAACGCGCCCTTTAACTGGAGCCCCTGTGCGCTTTGAGAGTCTACATGTGGGCAGAACGAGTTTTCCCCTTTCCTACTTTTTCCGTGGTCCGCACTGCTGAGCGCGTGTTCCAGCCTCTCCTGCAGGCGGTCGTTGAAGCACACGGACTCCTCCAGGCGCTGGCGCAGGCTCTGGATCTCCACAAGGTTCTTTTCCAGTAGGTCGGCCCCTGTGGTGACGCGCCGAGACACGGAGAGGTAAGAGGCGGGGAAAGCCCGTCCCTCGTGGGCAGCTGTGGAGCCTGCTTGGGGCTCGTCTGCAGGATCCCTGTGCACCCCTGTATCAACCTCTTTCTCCCACCCGGGCGCCCAGGAAGCACCAGAGCATTCTGCTTAAAGAGCTTTGGGCTTTCAAACACAAGATGGCCCTCTGCAAGGAAACCCCCCGGGGCCTCCTCCCACACGGAGGCTGAGCACCTCGGGGGAGATGGACGCTGGACGAGAAAAGACGGGATGACATCTACAGGCCTCCGGGTGGGACCGGCCTCACAGTGAGAAAGTTGGTCTACCTCCTTGGCTAGCAATCCAGAAGGCCTCTCTCTACCTCAGACCTATCCTACTTGATGAGCCACGACTGAAAATCTTTAACATCCACCCACTAATAGGAAGGCTAAGGTAAATGCATATTAAATTAAACCAGGCAGTCGATAATGAGTGATATTGATTATTTTCCTTTAACCACTTCTGGCGAATGGTGAAGCGTGATGAGGGAGGGACTGGTGAGGTGTCAGGACCTGAAGGAAGAGAAGGACAGAAGGGGACCCTCTGAGGAAGGCCAAGTGTGCTCAAAGGGAAGGGGAAAGAGACCAAGAAAGAGCTTCATCTACCAGGCATCTTGCTTAGGGCCAGGTTGTTCTCTGAGCGCTTCAAATGTCTTATTGCTACACTGTCTGGGCTTTCAAACAAAGGTGCTTCAAGCCATTTGTCTCCGTGGCTGCACCTCTAGTCACTGGTGGCCAGGATACCTGGCTCTAAACTCAAAATCTGAGACGCAAGACTGACTGACGGTTGCATACAAAGGACGGGTGTGTGCTCCTGTAGGAACAGTCTCCCATCTTGCACTAAGGAGCTCTTGGCCTAAGGGAGACCTTTTCCACGGAAGCCCGAGCTGGGATTTCTAAGAATAGTCTCAGTCCAGGCCGAGGAAGATTATAGCACGGAGAAAAGGGAGCACATGAATGTGAAGCGACTCATCCTCTCTGTAGAGCACCTCCGAATTTTCCTGACTGCCTGTATTCTGCTCAGAGTGAATCCCTCTGTAGGGGAAAGGACCAGCACTGAGCCGGTGTCTCATTCTCTGGCTGAGCCACACCATACTGCCCCCTTTATCTCACCCAGTTCTGTAAGCCAGGATCTCACAGGAATTAAAAAACCCTTGGGCCCGGAAAGAAGGTGTTCATTCCCAACAGTGGGCTCTACGTCACCATCTCCTCCTTTGTGTTTACCAGAGGTCTTGGAGTTGGGCCGGTATAAAGAGGAGAAGGAGGATAGGTGCCCAGAAGCATTCATTTTCTGAGGCCTCATCTCGTCCCAGGGGCCACTGCTGCCCTGGTGCTGTGGGTCTGGTGTCCTGCTCAGCTGTGTGGTGCCCCTCGGAGGACAGGAGGGCGGAGCAGAGCTGGCATCTGGATGGTTGCTGAGCGATGCAGCTGAATCAGCAGGAGTGGCTGGGCTGACATCTGTCCAGAAAGGAAGGGGAGGGAGAAACCGATGGGCAAGTCAGAAAGAAAGTGTCTTTTTTTTTTTTTTTCAAAGATTTTATTTATTTATTTGACAGAGAGAAACACAGCGAGAGAGGGAACACAAGCAGGGGGAGTGAGAGAGGGAGAAGCAGGCTTCCCGCCGAGCAGGGAGCCCGATGTGGGGCTCGATCCCGGGTCTCGGGGATCATGATCTGAGCTGAAGGCAGTCGCCTAACCAACTGAGCCACCCAGGCACCCCAGAAATAAAGTGTCTTAAAAATAATTATCCTGGCTTGAATAGGTTCCTCCAAAAAGTTGTGTCTACCTAGAACCTCAGAACGTGACCTTATTTGAAAATTGAGTCTTGGTCTCTTCAATAAATAGTGCTGGGAAAATTGGGCAGCTCTGTATAGAAGAAGGAAACTAGACCATTCTCTTACACCACACACAAAGATAAACTTGAAATGGATGAAAGACCTCAACGTGAGGCAGGAATCTATCAAAATCTGTAGGAGAACATAGGCAACAACCTCTTTGACATCGACCACAACAACTTTTTTCAAGACACGTCTCCAAAGGCAAAGGAGACAAAAGCGAAAATGAACTTCTGGGACTTCATCAAAATAAAAAGCTTCTGCACAGCAAAGGAAACAGTCAACAAAACAAAGAGCAACCCACAGAATGGGAGAAGATATTTGCAAATGACACTACAGACAAAGGGCTGGTATCCAAGATCTATAAAGAACTACTCAAACTCAACACCCAAAAAGAAGATGAACACATCAAAAAATGGGCAGAAGACATGAAGAGGCACTTCTCCATAGAAGATATACAAATGGCTGGCAGACACATGAAAAAATGTTCAGTGTCACTAGCTATCAGGGAAATTAAAATCAAAACCACACTGAGATACCACCTTACACCAGTCAGAATGGCCAAAATTAACAAGACAGGGAACAGCAAGTGTTGGCGAGGCTGCGGAGAGAGGGGAACCCTCTTACACTGTTGGTGGGAAGGCAAGTTGGTGCAGCTGCTTTGGAAAACAGTGTGGAGATTCCTTAAAAAACTAAAAATAGAGCTACCCCATGACTCTGCAATTGCACTACTGGGCATTTACCCCAAAGATACAGATGTAGTGAAAAGAAGGGCCATATGTACCCCAATGTTCATTGCAGCAATGGCCACAATCGCCAAACTGTGGAAAGAGCCAAGGTGCCCATCAACAGATGAATGGATAAAGAAGATGTGGTACATATATATAATGGAATACTATGCCTCCATCAGAAAGGATGAATATCCAACTTTTGTATCAGCATGGACTGGACTGGAGGAGATTATGCTGAGTGAAATAAACCAAGTAGAGAAAGTCAAGTATCACATGGTTTCACTTACTTGCGGTGCATAAGGGGTAATATAGAGGACAGTAGGAGAAGGAAAGGAAATGGAAAATAGGGTAAATCGGGGAGGGAAACGAAACATAAGAGACTTTGGACTCAGAAACAAACTGAGGGTCTTGGAGGGGAGGGAGGTGGAGGGATGGGAGAGCCTGGTGGTGGGTACTGGGGACACCTAAAGCATGGAGCACTGGGTGTGGAGAATGGGGAATGAATCTTGGAACAGTGGAAAAAAAATTTAAGTAACAATAAAAAAAGAAAAAGTATTCTCCTCCTCCTAGCCCTCACCACAGCTACCCAAAGGCCCTTCTTGAGGGACTCTGGGGAGGGGCAGGCTGGTGATGGATTCAGCCTGCATCCCACTGAGACACGTCCCAGTTAATAAGGGTTCTGAGGACGTTATGGTTGAATTATTAGAATGATGGATGGGATCTGTAAATCCACGAATGATAAAGAATATTTAGTGGCAAACAGAAAATAGGAACCGTGACTTTTACCCCAGGGATTTCAAGACCAGAGGCTCAATGTTAGTGAAGTTCAAGCCCATGATGTGAAAGGTGACCTGACGGGGTTGCTGTGCTGAGGGAGAATCTGCCCCTTCCCCTTCGCAACTCGTGATCGCTCCCTCAAGTCCACACGGTGTATGTGCCGGAGGAGGGCTGGTGGCAGAGGACGTGTGGTAGTAGGAATGGAAAAGAGCCACCTGACACCCTTGGGGCCTGTGCTTGCCCTGAGACCCGAGCCTGTGCTCTCCAGGGACATCCCAGTGGGTCTGCGGGGCCTGGGGGCAGAGATCCTTACTCTGCTGTAGACACAGGAGTAAGCCCTGCGCGACTGGGCACAGTGTGGCCACTCACCGCTCCCATCCACCGAGGGGCCTGCTGCTGGCCCTGCATGGGGCAGGGGGATGCTGCCGGGGGACGGAGGGCCGCTGGGGCGGATCTGGGGCAGAGCCGGGGGCTGGGCCTCCTGCCTGGTCCTTAGGACTTCCGTCACTTTATCCTTGTCCTGCTTCTCCCTTAAGAGACTGTTAGGGTAAGAAAGAGGGAAAATCCAGGTCGCCTGAATGACACAGGCGTGATGATCGGGCGGCTGACAGGACAAGCCCCACAAGTCAAGGAGACTGTTCCTGCGGAGGAGAAGCCAAACAATTTCTGTCTGGGGGTGGGGAGCGGGGGCAGGGGAGAACAGCAGTGGCCTGGTGCCTCGGCCACACACATCCCGAGGAAGAACGCAGACCCATTTGGCCCTTTCAGTAATGCTCCTGGCTCCTTCACAAGACAGCCAGAAGTCTTGAGGGCCCGGCACACTCCGTGAGCATGACGCCTTCAGTGGCAGTTGCCGTGGCCCGTCCGAAACTGCTTCCCGAGGCAATGTGCCCTCCCAGGTGTCTTGTTTCTAGACCCCCATCCCAAAGTACTGTCATCCGGTGAAAATCTTTTCTCCTTTTGTGAGGGAAAATTGTAACTATTTAACATCTGCCGGCACCTCTGCGGTTACCATGGAAGAAACCAGATACAATCTCACTCTGGTCTTTAAAGATCAGGGCAAATCAGAGGGGTCCCTGGGGACTCAGGAGACCCCTAAGTCCAGGTGGTTAGGTTAGAGCAGCTCAGTATTGCCCAATTGGTGAACTAATGGGACCAAAATAATAAATTAAAAAAAACAGGGAACAAGACCAGTTCATCAGTAGGGACACGTAATGATTTGATCTTATCATCAGCCATTTGCTTTTCCTGGGGTGTGAGAGCTCTTGCTTCTTTGAGTTTCTGGCCCTTCTAAATCCTTCACCAGATCATATGCTTCACAGTCCCTGAAAATGGGAGTTACCGTTACCTGAGGGTCCTCAGCATCTGTCTTGCTTGATTCCTCTCACTTGTACAGTCATCTGAAAACCAGAGTCAAAGAGGACTAGTTATGATTTAAGCAGATCTCATTCCCCAGATTACAGGAAGACTGAGTTTTCTCTGGGATCAGATGTGACTACTTGATTTTCCAGGCCGAGAATAGTCTGAATTTTCTCAGGAGACATTGGGTTGAGACTTTGAAGAACTTGCCTGGCAGGCTTTCCTGAGCCCATCACAAAGATTGTCATCTTTACTTACTCTGTCGTGGGTCAGAGTCAAAAGCTAAAAATGTTACCTTTCCTATAGGCCATGAGACACTTGTCCAGAGGCCTCTGGACCACTCCAGCCAGAGCCTCCAAGTCCTGCCAAAAAGCTGGTTTTCAGTCTCATATCTGTATGCTCTGTCATAGCGTTCATCAGAATCTACTCCTGTTTCTGTAGGGGTGACGAAATCCTTGTCCTACCTCTGATCTGGTAGCAGGAGGCCACACAGTGGCCTCCAGTCTGCTCTTACTATGTGCTCTCAGGTGCCCTAGGGAATATTCTATGAAAAAGGCACCTGAAATAACTAAAGCCCCCCACTCCCCAGGCAGTAGTATATACAGTGCCTAGACCATGCCCAAATCAGCATGATTGTTTTAGCATTTTTTGGAAGTGCACTGATTAATATTGCTGATTTGATCCTTAGAATAATCATGCTGGTATTATTAAACCGAATTTTTTTAGGTGAGGAAACAGAAATCCAGAGAAGTGTGAATGTGTCCGGAGCTAGTAACAAGCACATACAGACTGGAGTCGGGCCTTCAGATCCTCATTCAGGGCCTCATTCAGCAGCCAGCTGCCCCCATTCTACCGTCTTGCTGCCAGTTCCTTTCAGATAAATGCTCTCACCCCCCTAGAGACACCCTTTGCCCTAGCGACCATATTCCGTGAGAGAGAAAGGAGCTGGTCATCGTCCTGGCATCCCCACTCCTGTGTGCTTCTCCTCATTGCTCCTCACTAGTCAGTCCTGACTCACCCATGCTCCCAAGAGGGCGACTACGAAGCAGGACGTCAGACTGACAAGTTACGTGCAGGTGAGTGTGGGCTCCTCTGCGGCCGGGGTCGTTGGGAGGGACTGAAGGTCCTGGAGCCCGGGGACCTGCTTACCTGTGTTGAATTTGCTGGCAAGGCTCTCTGCCAGCTGGCTCCCTTTGGTCAGCTGCTCACGGAAGTGCTGTTCCATGCAGTGGTCGACTTTATTGCTGCTAAGGAGCTCCTCAAAGGTTTTCACCGTATTCCTGACATGCTGGATGAGAAGGGAGGAGAAAGCTCTCCCCATCCTCATCTTCTGCCTCAGGTGGGTCAGCTCTCGAGCCTGATCCTGGATCAAGGAATGGTATTTCCTACAGTGCGAAAGGAACAGTAAGTAGGGAAAGAGGTGACTGACAGGCACTTAGAGAACTTCGCCCCCCAAATCCCCTACACTGAATTATATAGCACATGTTTCTGTGACCTGAATGTGGCAAAGGGAATGAAGGAAGGAATACAAAGCTTTCTTCTCCTTGGAAGAGCCCTTCTAAACATGTCTTTCCCCAGCCCCATACTTCTGAAAATGGAGCCAGACTTTCTTCTCCAGTCTGCTTTAAAATCTGCTCCCACTCACTGTCTTCGGTTTATAAACCACCTCAGTGTGGTAAACAAAGCCAGGCATTAATGGAAAGTTGAAAGGAAAAAACCATCATCTGAGAAAGGAAACCACTTGTTCTAGGTCCCAGGATTCTTCTCTCACCAGGACGGACCTATCTGCATCTTTCCTGTAGATAACCAAGGCTCCATTGGTAGGACATCTTCGAGTTGCTTTAATTTAAGCACCGTATTCTGCCACTTCTGTATGCTCCAGTATAACTAACCAGTGTTTTTCTCATAGAGTTCAGAAGAATGATCTGAAAAATGATCTCCAAAAAAATGATGTGAACTAATTTAGTATCATAACACCCTGGCCAGCATGGTGACTATTTGTTACAGAGGAGAGCAGAAGAGGAGGTTTTAGTTCATCTTGTTCCTGAGAGAGGCAACACGGCTAGATGGGTGAAGAGGAAGCAACAAGCCCAGGTCGCAGGCCCAGTGTGCTCTCTCCGCCCTCCCGCTGCAAACTTGGAAAGTTCCTTCACGACTTTGTGCTTCAGTTTCTTCATCTGCAAAGTGAGGGTAAAAGGACTACTTTGCCTTTTCAGAAATGTGATCAGGATTGAACTTCATTTTAAATGTTGACATGAGTAGGGCAGTGCCAGTAAAGCATTTGTCTTATCAAAAAGAAGACAGGTCATCACTCATGACTTTGGTAATGGTGAATTCATCAGACCAACTTGATGCACTTTGTGCTTCTGTAGGTGTGCTAGAGCAGAGCCGATGGCTTCCAGTTTCATCAGTTTCTCTTGGAGACTCTGAGCCAGCAGGGAGCACAGGGGCTAGTGGTTTCCTGAGAAGCTGAAATTTGCCTCAGGCCCCAAAACAGGGGCCTGGTGCAGAACAGGGAATCCAGGCGTTAGAAGGAGCCAGAATGGGGAGCAGGGCAGGTCACCCCCAGGTAGCATCAGATCCTATTTGAACCTTTTATTTATTATTTATTTATTTTTAAAGATTTTATTTATTTGAGAGAGAGAGAGAGAAGGAAAGAGAGAGAGAGAATGAGATAGAGAGAACAGGAGGGAGAAGCAGACTCCCAGCCAAGCAGGGAGCCCAATGTGGGACTCGATCCCACGACTCATGGATCATGACCTAAGCTGAAGGCAGTTGCTTAACCAACTGAGCCACCCAGGCGCCCTTTTAAACCATGTTATACTTTATTCATATTTCTGACCAGTGTTTGTCATATCATTAGGCAACTGCTGCTTCCTAGGCTAGGAGATCTTTCAGAGCTGGGAGCATTTAGTCATCTTTTGTACGTGGTCAAACCCAGAGGAGGCACTCACTGAACATTTCTTCCAGTTATGGGACAGAACCCTTACACACTTCCACTCAGCTCTCACTGTGTTCCTGTTCTAAATGTCCTCTCAGGGATCCTATACATTTTCCATCGACACAGAAAACTCTTGCCCCGAAGGAAGATCCTGTACTCACTTGGGGAGCGCTATGAAATGGGAATGCCCTCTAAGACTTGCAATATTGTCAATCCTGGGTCCCTGACATTTCCCAGTTAGCTTCTCCACTCTAGGCACAATACTCAAGAAACTCTTCTTTGGAAAACAAATAGGGGGAGGCATTTACTGACTTTAAATGAGTTTTACCGAATCCTCCTGCAGTGGGTCTTCCTGACTATCCTAAACGTTTTATGTTGTTTGTTCAGGAACGTAATAATCAGGTTTGGGGAGCCCTTACTCAAGAAAAGTAAGGAAAAAATAGCCCCACAGCCTATTATAGCTTACAATTGCATCCAAAGACCAGGATATATCCAAATTGTTTATAAAGGGTATAGCTGCAGCCACTAAAATTACAGAATTCTCCTTGAAACTTGTTCAGGAAAATGAATTAAATTTACAGGTTCCTCATGCTGTAGGAAGTTTGCCAAACACTGAGCATATATACCATTTCTCAGTTAGTAGAAAACATTTTGTGAGATTCTACTCTTGTCTCCTCAGTATTCTTTCCAGCAACTCCTTTTTAAAAAAATTTTATTTATATGAGAGAGAAAGAGAGAGCAAGAGAGAGAACAAACAGGGCAGTGGGAGAGGGACCGGGAGCTGGATTCCTGCAGCTCTTTAAATCCTGCTACCCTCCTACCCTTACCTACCAGAGGAGAGACTCATAACCATTGACTTGTCTCCTCAAATCAAACTCCTGGATTAGATTCACAAGAAACCCTACTAGCCAATCCAGATTTAGTACTCTGTGCTGACATCTCCTATGCCAAAAATTCTGAAGGAAAATATCAAGCCAAATACGCTGTCACTACACAACACGAATGTTTAGGAAGAGGAGCCCTTTCCTTACTTAATTCGGCCCAGCCTGCAGAGTTGTTGGCTCTCACTGGGCCTATAAGTTGACAAAAGAAAAAACTGCAAATATTTACACCAATAGCAGGTATGCCTTCAGAGTAGTTCATGACTCTGGTATGCTCTGGAAACAAAGACTTTTTTTTTTCCTCCGAAGTAATCTTTAGACCCAACATGGGGCTCAAACTCACAACCTTGAGATCAAGAGTCACATAAGAATCACATGCCCTGGGGCACCTGGGTGGCTCAAGGGTTGGGCCTCTGCCTTCGGCTGGGATCATGATCCTGGAGACCAAGAATCGAGCCCCACATCGAGCTGCCTGCTCGGCGGGAAGCCTGCTTCTCCCTCTCTCACTCCCCCTGCTGGTGTTCCCTCTCTGGCTGTGTTTATCTCTGTCAAATAAATAAGCTTAAAAAAAAAAAAAAAAAAAAAATCATATGCCCTAACACTGAGCCAGCCAGGTGCCGCTGGAAAGAAATATTTCAACATTAAGTGGTACACCTATAAAATAGGAGCTCAGGTTGCTGACCTCCTCTCTATATTATTATTGTCCTCACAAGTTGCTGTCACAGAAATTGAGGCTCATACCCTCCCACCAGACCCTGAATACCAGGGAAATGCAATGGCTAACTTTCATGCTAAGGCTCCTACTCAAGCAATTCCTAATGTGCCAAAACTTTAAATAAATTCCACAAAATGGCCAAGGGATAGATACTAAACCTTTTGGTAAAGGTGTTTTCCTGAATTTCCACAACCTATGGTCTACTGTAGATCCAAGTCAGATTACTTAAGACAATTTGTGTAACAGACAAAAAACTGTATCACAAAAGTGGCACCAAGAAGGATACAAATTTATCATAAAAAAACAACTTTGGAGGGTGCGTATGGCTGGCTTGGTGCTGCCTGAATCTTTCCATTACCACTCTTGCAAGGGCCTCAAGTGACTGCCCACCACGGGATTGACTAAATGTCTCAAGTTATGAAAAAATATCACGGGTGATTGTTCTAAACTAGCATGAGTTTATGATCAATGTTTAGCCTGTCAATCATATAACTGGGTTAAAACCATTAAACTAACCACAGGGACTGCTCCCCCATATCTGGTTCATTTGAACATTTTCAATTATACTTTTTCTTTTCTTTTCTTTCTTTTTTAAAGATTTTATTTATTTGACAGCAAGAAGCACAGTTAGAGAAGGAACACAAGCAGGGGGAGTGAGAGAGGGAGAAGCAGGCTTCCCACCGAGCAGGGAGCCCGATGTGGGGCTCGATCCTGGGTCTCTGGGATCATGACCTGAGCTGAAGGCAGTGGCTTAACCAACTGAGCCACCCAGGCACCCCATCAATTATACTTTTTCAATAGTCTCCTTCTGTGGGCTACCAATATGTCCTTTGGTGGTATATTTATTTTCTAGATGGGTAGAAGCATCTTATGTGGTCAAGCTGAAAAATTATTAAAAAAGTGTTTTCCATTCTGGGGAATCTCAAATGAAATTTCAAGTGATAAGGGGCTCCCTTTACCTGGACAGATTATAAAACAAGGAAACAAGGTTATTCAAACATTATGGTACTATCATTGTCTCTGTCATTCTCAGTCTTTAGGATTGAATGTACCAATGATATTCTAAGATTAAAATTGGCAAAATTGACTGAAACCACAGGAGTACCTTGGCCTAAAGTGTTACCCTTAGCCCTATGACAATGACGTCAACATCTTTTGGGAAACATAACAACTTCTGAATTTATCACTAGGTAACCCATGCCTTCGATGATAGAACCCCAAGCACACCCTACCCTTGTAAATTTTAATATGACCCAATACTTTGAAGTATGAATTTAATATTCAAAAACTTATATTCTACAGGTCAAGGAGGCTTTTAGAGACCCTCTGCTTGATGAAAACATTATACTTCATACACAGGAACCTGGAGACTGGTTTTGATATCTGAAAGAGATAACAGTGAAAAGTAGCACTTGTGCCGTGATGAAAAGGGCTCTACCAGGTTCTGTTTTTTCACGGAGCAGTTAAATTATAGGGTATTGAGCTTCAGGCCCATGTCTCTCAACTGAAGGGAGCTCCCCTGCTCTTCAATTCTTGGACCTGTCAACCTATGGCTAGCTTAAAATTAAGGATTTCCAGGAAAAACAAACAAACTTCCTTTGAAGCAGAAACTGAGGCAAAGTCGAGAGCTTACACCCAAGACCACAGAAAAAGATTCCTCTAGATCCCTTATCTTTTTCCAGGACTCATTTTTATAACCATTATTGTGATAGTACTGCTCTATAAACTAAAACAGAACATTCACAGTCATGTTCCCTTTTCTGTTAGGGATTTTCCCTACCCACTAAGGCCTACCATTCAATGCATCTCCTCCTTTACTAAGCAAAATGATTGCTGGTTGTGTACCCACTTACATGCTCAGGAAGACCCTCAGTTCATATTAAAACCAGCTCCAGAACCATGCTTGGGTGACAGGAAAGTGACCTTAAAAAAAGGTTTTATATCCATCCCTTGGCCATTTGACTATTACTTATGGCCAGTTAATCTGGTACTGGTAGGAAGCTTGGAAGCCATAGGATGACCCATAACCCCTGCAAACCCCTTGCTGGGAACCTGCCCCTGTGCATAGAAAACCTTAATGGCACTGGACCTGATTAAAGGCATGTTCTAGACTGACTCACTCTATAATCACACACTTTGGTTTGACTCAAATGATGAAAATTGGACTTCTATATATAACAACGCAGATTTAAAAATAGTGATGATGATACTTTTGATTATGCTATAAGGAAAAGACAGAACCTAAACTTAGCTTGTTCTGCAAATAAATAAATATTACCTTGGGCCACTTCTTGCATATGCCTCTGAATATCATGGATGAAATTCAAGCTCTTCCTCCACATTAGAATGAGGTGGTCGCTTTTAACCAATCCTCAATCATTAGGAAAACTCTAACCATAAAATCAATCACTGAAAATAACAAAAAATCTCTGCATTCTCACTATATAAGCTGTTATAACAATATACCTCTGAGCCTCATTCTACTCTCAGTTTGAGAGCTCCCAGGGGTAAACTGTTTTTATGTGCACAATAAACTCTGACTACGTAATATTTTAGTGATCTAGTGGTTTCAATCTTGCTATTTCTAGATTTTTGACACTCAGTTCCCTTTAACTTTCTCATTCACACCAACCTTGGCTACACAGGACCCCTCCAACACCTCTCCCCTTCTTCTCACTCTCTTTTCTTTCTTTCTTTCTTTCTTTCTTTCTTTCTTTCTTTCTTTCTTTCTTTCTTTCTTTCTTTCTTTCTTCCTTCCTTCCTTCCTTCCTTCCTTCCTTCCTTCCTTCCTTCCTTTCTTTCCTTCTTTCTTTCTTTTTTTAAGATTTTATTTATTTGTTTGACAGAGAGAAACACAGCCAGAGAGGGAACACAAGCAGGGGGAGTGAGAGAGGGAGAAACAGGCTTCCTGCCAAGCAGGGAGCCTGATGTGGGACTTGATCCCCGGGTGTCCGGGATCATGACCTGAGCCATGCAGGCGTCCCTCACTCTCTTTTTCTAACCAAGAAGATGCTCCTCCCATCTGCTCTTTCAGCTCTGAAATCTCAGGATATAATGTTGGCACAGTGTTCCTTGCAAAATACACATACATACACACACGCATACATGGACATAGACATGCACAAGGGTCAGGGCTTGGTCCTGGCTGCAATTACGAAATTAATAGAGCTTTTAACATCCTAGTCCATCAAGAAAGAAAATACTAGTGCAGGCAAAGGCTTCATCTTATTTTACAGATGAAGACATGGAGACCCACAAAGAGTAAGAGATATATCTGATATATGTTAATAATATCTCCACAAAGCTGGAGTGGGGAGAAATATATCTGAGCTTGCACCATTAGTTGGTGGAAAAACCATTATTAAAAATTTTGGCTCCAAACTCTCACTCTGGTGTTCTTTATAATCATCAGTATTCTCTTGCTCTGAGTTTCAGAGGTCTCTGAGATAAACGAGTCTATTCTACTTTTAAGACAAGGCTTTTTCTGGAATACATTTATTATTCTGGATTCTGTCGGTCTATTATTTATTCTCAGCCAGTTTCCCAATAATAAATAATATTTATCACTAGGACAGTTAAAATGTAGTTAGGTAGGGGCATCTGGGCGGCTCAGTCAGTTAAGCATCTGACTTTCAGTTCTGGTTCAGGTCGGGGTCTCAGTGTCATGACACTGGGCCCTGCACTTGGTTCCACTCTGGAACCCGCTTAACATTCTCTCTCTCGCTCTCCTTCTGCCCTTCATTCTGCTCATGCATTCTCTCTCTTTCTTAGAAAAATTCAAGGTAATTTTATTTTAAAAATATGGTTATTTGAGAAGATCAATAAAGTCAGTAAGCCTCTAGCCAGACTAAGAAAAAAGATCGAAGACACAAATTACTAATGCCAGAAATAAAAGATAGGATCACTCTATAGAGCTGATGGACACTAAAAAGATAATACTATAAATAGTAAATAGTAAATAAAAATATTAAAAAGAGGGCACCTGGGTGGCTCAGTGGGTTAAAGCCTCTGCCTTTGGCTCAGGTCATGATCTCAGGGTCCTGGGATCGAGGCCCACGTGGGGCTCTCTGCTCAGTGGGGAGCCTGCCTCCTCCTCTTTCTCTGCCTGCCTCTCTGCCTACTTGCGATCTCTGTCAAATAAATAAATAAAATAAAAAATATATTGAAATACTATGAACAACTCTATGCCCACAAATTTGATAACCTAGATGAAATGGTCCAATTCCTTGAAAAATATCATCTGCCAAAGTATACACAAGAAGAAATAAACAATCGAATAGACTTAATGTCTATTAGAGACAGTGAATCAATAATTAATAACCTTCCTGGGGTGCCTGGGTGGCTTAGGTGCTTAAACATCAGACTTTCAATCTCAGTTCACATCTTGATCACAGGGTTGTGAATTCAAGCCCTGCGTTGGGCTCCATGCTGTGTATGTAGCCCACTTTAATTAATAAACAAACAAACAAACAAATAAATAAATAAATAAATTTAAATAACCTTCTAAAACAGAAAGCAGCAGGTCCAGATGAACTCACAGTGAATTCTACCAATGTTTAAGAAAAATATTAGGGGGCGCCTGGGTGGCTCCGTGGGTTAAAGCCTCTGCCTTCAGCTCAGGTCCTGATCTCAGGGTCCTGGGATCGAGGTGTGTCGGGCTCTCTGCTCAGCAGGGAGCCTGCTTCCTCCTCTCTCTGCCTGCCTCTCTGCCTACTTGTGATCTCTCTGTCAAATAAATAAATAAAAAACCTTAAAAAAATAGAAAAATGTTAGGGGGCGCCTGGGTGGCTCAGTGGGTTAAAGCCTCTGCCTTCGGCTCAGGTCATGATCCCAGGGTCCTGGGATCGAGGTCCGCATGGGGGGGGTGTCTCTGCTCAGCAGGGAGCCTGCTTCCTCCTCTCTCTCTGCCTACTTGTGATCTCTCTCTCTCTGTGAAATAAATAAATAAAATATTTAAAAAAAAGAAAAAGATTATACCAGTTCTCTATAGTCTTTCTACAGAAGATAGAAGCAAAGGAGATACTTTCCAACTATTTATATGAGGTTGATAGTAACCTTAATATCAAAGCCAAAGAAAAAGAAACCTTACAGAACAATATCTCTCAGGAACACAGATACAAAAATCTTCAGCAAAACATTAATAAGTTGAACCCAACAATGTATAAGATGAATTATATAACACACCAACTGAGATTTATTCCAGATATGCAGAGCTGATTTCAATATTTGAAAATCAACTGATGTCATTCATTGCATCAACAAGCTAATGAAGAAAAAAAAATCACATGATAATATTAATAGATGCAGAAAAAGCATTTGACAAAATCCAGCACCCATTCATGATTTAAAAAAAACCACTTTTTGGTACACTAGGAATACAGGGGAAAATTTCCTCAACTTGATAAAGAATATTTACGAAAAATAGACAGCTAGCATCATACTTAGTGGTAGAAAACTAGAAGTTTTACACTCAGATCAGAAACAAGGTGAGAGGGTCCTCCTCACTACTCCTTTTAAATATCATATTGGAAATCCTAGATTATGCAGTAAGACAAAAAAAAAAGAAAAGAAAAAAGAAGAAAAGTTTTATAGATTGAAAAGGAAGAAATACAACTGTCTTTGTTTGCAAATGGCAAGACTGTCTATGTAGAAAATCAGAAAGGATGACAAAAAAACTCTTGAAACTAGAAAGTGATTAAAGTCAGGTTGCAAAATACAAGGTTAATATACAAAAATGAGTTGCTTTCTTGTATACCAAAGTGGAATTTGAAATTGAAAACAATACCATTTACATTAACATCTCCCAAATGGGATACTTACGTAAAAATCTAACAAAATATGTACAAGATTTATATAAGGAAAATGAAAACTGATGAAAGAAAATGAGAAAAAACTAAATAAGTGGAGAGATATTCTATGTTCATGGATAGGAAGATTCAATATTATCAAGATGTCAGTTCTTCCCAAGTTCATCCAAAGATTCAAAGCAATCCCAATCTAAATTCCACCAACTTACTTTGTAGACATTGACAAACTGATTCTCAGGTTTATATGGAGAGGCAAAAAAACCAGAAGAACCAAAAAGAAGAGCAAAGTCAGACAAGTGACACTGTGGCTTCAAGACTTACTGTAAAGTTATTAGTCATCAAGAAAATGTTATGTTGGTAAAGAATGAACAAACCAGTGGAACAGAATGGACAGCCCAGAAAAAGAGCCACAAAAATTCAGCTGACTGATCTTTGACAAAGGAGCAAAGGTAACACATGAAGAAAAGATAGCCTTTCAACAAATGATGCTGGACAACTGGACATGGAGAAGTAAAAAAAAAAAAAAAAAAAAAAGAACCTAGACAAGACTTTACATCCTTCACAAAAATTAGCTCAAAATACATCATAGACCTAAATGTACATAATATAAAAGTCGTAGAAGATAAACAAAGCAGAAAATCTAAATGTTCCTGTATTTGGTGAGGACTCTTTGGATATGAACACCAAAGCACAATCCATAAGAAATAATTAATAATCTGGACTTGATTATAATTAAAAACTTTTGCTCTGCAAAAGACATGGTCAAAGAGAATAAGAAGACAAAGCAAAGACATGCAGAAAATATTTGCAAAGAACATATGTAATAAAGGAATATTATCAAAACTATACAAAGAATTCCCCAAACTCAACAAAAAGAAAATGAATTGGAGGGGGCGCGTGGGTGGCTCAGTCATTAAGTGTCTGCCTTCTGCTCAGGTCATGGTCCTGGAGTCCCAGGTTTGAGCCCTGCATCTGGCTCTCCTCTTGGCAGGAAGCCTGCTTCTCCCTCTCTCACTCCCCCTGCTTGTGTTCCCTCTCTAGCTGTGTTTCTCTCTGTCAAATACATAAATAAAACCTTAAAAAAAAAAGAAAAGAAAATGGGGCACCTTGGTGGCTCAGTCAGTCAGTTAAGCATCTGCTCAGGTCATGATCTCAGAGCCCTGGGATTGAGCCTGCTCAGCAGGGAGCCTTCTTCTCTGGCTCCCTCTGCCCCTCCCCCCCACTTACGTTCTCTCTCTCAAATAAACAAAATCTTAAAAAAAAAAAAAAGAAAATGAACAAGCCAATCAAATAGTGGGAAAGAGACCTGAGCAGACATCAAAGAAGATACACAAAAGGTAAATAGGCATATGAAAAGATGCTCAGCATCACAGGTGAGTATGGGATTGCAAATTAAAACAATGAGCTGTACATATTAGAATGGTAAAAATCTGGAACACTGATAACACCATATACTAGAGAGGATGAGGAGCAAAAGTTCCTCTTATCATTACTGGTGGGAATGCAGAATGCTACAGCCACTCGGGAAGACAGTTTTGCAGTTTCTTACAAAACTAAGCATAACTGTTACCATATGATCCAGAACTGTGCTCCTATTTATGCAAACGAGTTGAAAACTTGTGTCTACATAAAAATCTGTACACAATGCTTATAGCAGCTTTATTCATAATTGCCAAAATTTGGCAGCAACCAAGATGTCCTCCAGTAGGTGAATTTATAAACTGACACAATCCAGAAATAATATTATTTAACACTAAAGAGAAGGGAGCAATCAAACTATGAGAAGGCATGAAGGAATCTTAAATGTATATTGCTAAATGAAAGAAACCAATCTGGAAAAGCTACATAGCATATGATTGTAACTATATGATATTTTGGAAAAGGCCAAGCTATGCAGACAGTAAAAAGACAGGTGGTTGCCAGGGATTAGAAGGGAAGGAGGAATGAGTAGGCAGAGCATAGAGTACTTTTTAGGGCAATGAAGAGTGATTCTATATGTTATTCTAACGGTGGGTACATATCATTATACTTTTGTCAAAAGTACAAAAGAATGTACAACACCAAGAATGAATCCTAATGTAAACTATGGACTTTGAATGATAATGATGTGTCGATATATGTTCATTGATTGTGACAGGCATGCCACTGTCAGACAGCATACTGATGGAGGTTGGGGGAGGCTGTGCCTGTGCGGGGACAGGGCAGGGATGGGGGATCTACGGAAACTCTGTAGATTCCACTCAGTTCTGCTCTGAATTTAAAACTCTAAAAACAAAGTTTTTTTTTGTTTTTTGTTTTTTGTTTTTTAAAGATTTTATTTATTTGACAGAGAGAAACACAGCCAGAGAGGGAACACAAGCAGGGGGTGTGAGAGAGGGAGAAGCAGGCTTCCTGCAGAGCAGGGAGCCCGATATGGGACTTGATCCCGGGTCTCTGGGATTATGACCTGAGCCGAAGGCAGTCACTTAACAAACTGAGCTACCCAGGCGCCCCCAAAGTCTTTTTTTTAAAGGATAATTATGCAAATACAAATTTTTTAAATGTATTTGACAAAGCAGGTGTAGGCTTTGTGAATTAAGAGTCCAAGATTCTAATCTTAGTTCTTCCAAAGTGACTGTATCTTTGGGCCTGAATGTTCTCTGATCTGAAATGAGGAAACAAGACAAACTGACTTTAAGATTATTTTAGCTCTAATGCTCTTCTCTGGGTCAGTGAAATTTAAGTGCTTCAGACTGATATGGAGCATGAAGCAGAATTTTATCACCTTCAGAGCTGTGCCAACCTCTACGCAAGTTAGTTATGATGTGGTATGTCAGTAACGGATGTTCACAGGTAAATGTATAATGGATTAACTCCATATTATTTTAATGCCTTCAAAAAGTTATAAGCAAACTGGGGCACCTGGGTGGCTCAGTTGGTTGAGCATCATGATCCCGGGGTCCTGGCCCCGAGTCACACTCCCTGCTCAGTGGGGAGGCTGCTTCTCCCTCTCCTGCTTTCCCTGCTTGTGCTTTCCCTCTCTCTCTTTCTCGGTCAAATGAATAAACACAATCTTAAAAAAAAAAGTTGTAAGCAAACAGCCATTAAAAAAACTGATAAATGTAGCCAACAGGCTATTATTTGGTGCACTTATTTTAAGAACTGGGCTTATCAAAATTGCCATTGTAGAAACCAGGGACTTTCTGATTGTCCTGAAATCTCCTGAGGTAACAAGAGATTCTTAGGTGCTCTCATCAATGCAGAAAAAAGACATTACTGATGTGTCTGGGAGAGTTCCACGAAATTCCAAACATCCATGAAGATGATATACTTGGTGAATATGTGCATTGTTATTTAGAATAAAACCAACTTTCTCTGGATATTAAAAGTAACTGATAATAAAAACATTCTAGTCTTCTCTCTAAAGAATTCCCAGGAAGGTCTTATGAGAAGGCTACAGAGCCTGGATTCAGATGCTGAAAGCTGCTGTGAGAGCAATGAT
This sequence comes from Spilogale gracilis, assembly GCA_004023965.1. Taxonomy (NCBI): domain Eukaryota; kingdom Metazoa; phylum Chordata; class Mammalia; order Carnivora; family Mephitidae; genus Spilogale; species Spilogale gracilis. The sequence goes on from PITA01018709.1 coordinate 20,619, forward strand.
TTAATTCTGACAGTAGAAATCTCTTACCCGCGGTGGGACACAGAGGACCCTGCCTCCTCAGGCTGAGTCTGCTGCCCATCCACTCTCTTCTCAGCAGGTCCTTTGTCTAGGGACCGCTGCATTCCAGCTTTTAGTTGGAGCATTTTCTCATGAAGAACCTTTCACTGCTTCCTTTAAAAGGAAAGATGGAAGAGAAATGTGTCTGGGTCTCCGCAATGGCCAGACTTTCCTCCAAAGGTCCCTGGAGGAATCAAAACAAAATTATCATTTACAGAGTTGGATTACAAAAGAGGATCCCATAGGAGAATAAAGGAAGGGGGGACCTACTAAGAGGTAAAGAATGAAACCTACAGTATGCCCCCTTGCAGAGGTCCTCCTCAGCCATGAGGACCCTGGTGACCCATTTGGTTGGAGGAAGGATACAGCAAGTAGGGGGAGATGGTGCTATGAGGAGAAAGAGGAGGGTGCAGAGGTGCCCAGAGGGTAAACACACAAGTAAACAAATAAGCAGATGAGGGGTGCCTGGGCAGCTCAGCCAGTTAAGTGTCTGCCGTCGGTTCAGGTCATGATCTCAGGGTCCTGGGATGGAGCCCCACATCGGGCTCTCTGCTCAGTAGGGAGTCTCCTTCTCCTTCTCACTCCCTCCTCCCTCAAATAAAGAAAATCTTAAATAAATAAATAAATAAATAAATAAATAAATAAACCCAAATGGGCTTTAACCTGAAGAGTTGAGTCTTAAGATTTTATTTGTTTATTTATTTATTTAGAGAGCGTGTGTGAGTCGGGGGAGGGGCAGGGGGCGAGGGAATCTCAGGCAGACTCTGAGCAGAGCACAGAGACCAGCACGGGCCTCAGTCTCATGACCCTGAGGTCATGACCTGAGCCAAAATCAAGAGTCAGTCGCTTAACTGACTGAGCCACTCCGATGCCCCAAGAGTTGAGTATTTTTTATTCTTATAGTTGAGATAAAGCTTCCTGGGAGTGTCTCTTCAGAAATCAGAAAGCCTTTTTATCACCCACAAGTTCTGAGAGTCATGAAGGCAGAAACAAAGTTTGAGATACCACACCTCGAATCTGAAGTCACTGGGACATCACCGGCAAGTGCCATGGGAAGGACTCTGGTTTCCATGTATCAGGATGTAATCAGAACTTGAATGCTGGTCGCTACAGAACCCGAGAGAGCTCTGCCTTCCGCGGGCCTGCCATAGGCAACATAAAGCTGCCTGTTTCTCCCTAAATGTCTCTATCAGTGGAGACCATCTCTCTTACCAGCCAGTTTTTTTAAGCTTTTATTTATTTGAGAAGAGAGAGAAACAGAGCAAGAGAGGGAGTATGAGGACGGGAGAGAGGCAGAGGGAGAAGCAGCCTTCCCATTGAGCAGGGATCCCGGTGCAGGACTCAGTCCCGTGATCCCGGGCATGACCTGAGCGGAAGGTGGACGGTGAGCTCCCCACATGCGCCTCTTACCAGCCAGCTTTAATATCTGGGTGCTCTTTTACTGATACTACCAATCAATTTTTTTGAAGTACTCTCTAGAACCGGTGTGGGACTCAAACTCACCACTCAAAGATCAAGAGTTTCAATCTTGATTTTGTACAAAAAACATCAAAACAGTATTTCCCCAACATCTTTATTTTCTCGAAGATGGTTGCAATAAAAATTCTTCTGGATTTTCCTTCATCAATATTTTAAAGCCTCTAAATGACTATTTTTTTTAGTGGGGAGGGGCAGAGAGAGAGAGAGACAATCTTAAGTAGGCCCCATGCCCAACACGAAGCCTGATGCAGGATGCAATCTCACGACCCTGAAATCATGACCTGAGCTGAAATCAAGAGTTGCACACTTAACCGACGGAGCCAGCTGGGTACCTTAAAGCCTCTAGTGATCTTACTGTTCCTCTTTGGGAACTGTCCAGATTTTACTCCCTAGATCCTTTCAAGAGCATAGTGACCAAAAACCAGAGTTTAATGTTCTAAGTATAACTAATAAATTTAGCATAATGATGTCTTCCTTTCTACTCCATAATAATTAATATAGCTCAATTGCATGCTGAATTTCTTTCCCTTGCAGTAGGAAAACTTGTAGGAGTTTCATTTAACAAGAAGTCATTTTAACTTTCCAATCTCCCTACTTCACCCAACGTGTAGATTGTTTTTACACTGCTTAAAAAAAAAATCGATCGGGACGCCTGGGTGGCTCAGTTGGTTAAGCGACTGCCTTCGGTTCGGGTCATGATCCCGGAGACCTGGGATCGAGTCCCACATCGGGCTTCCTGCTCGTTGGGAAGCCTGCTTCTCCCTCTCTCACTCCCCCTGCTTGTGTTCCCTCTCTCGCTGTGTTTCTCTCTGTCAAATAAATAAAATCTTAAAAAAAAAAATCGATCAACATTATACTCTGCTAATGTCTGTTTGCATTTCATTCTGCCTCTACAAGTTACCTTCCATTTTGTCAAAGTCTTTAAAATAATTTATCTCTTTGAATATGGATGCTCAATGTGGTGCTGATTTAGAAATCTAATAGGTTTATTTATTCTTCCACTTAGGTCTCACCAGTTGCCTAGGCTGCCAAAAAGCCATTGAAAATGGCCTGTGACAGAGTCCAGTAAAATCGAGCTGATGGAATGGAGGGGATGGATAGTTTGGTCACAGTAGCTGACAGTGTGACGAGAATCACAGACATAAAAAGCCTTGCTTCCCACCTCCCGGACCTACATTTCGCTGGTAAGTGTTTAACAACAAGTACTCTAGAGGTAAAACTCTGATTTGTAGCATTTGCCTGTCTCTGTGAGGTAAATACTGTCATCATGGTCAGTTTTAAGGTGCCAATAAGACATCACTGAATATAGAATTGGGATATGATATGGCATATAATATAATATACGATATGATACAATATATAATATAGTATATAGTATACATATGTGATATATATACTATATAATAGTATTTCCACTATATAAATATAATAGATGTACCACCTTACATCCGTTAAGATGGTTACTATTTAAAAAACCCAAATCACAAAAAGACAAGTGTTGTCAAGGATGTGGAGAATTTGGAACCCTCATGCACTGTTGAGAATTAAAGTGGTGTAGCCCCTATGGAAAGCTATATAGCAGTTCCTCAAAAAATTAAAAATAGAATTACCATACAATCTGGCAAGTCTACTTCTGGGCATATACCCAAAAGAACTGAAAGGAGGGACCCGGAGATATTTGTACACCCATGTTCCTAGCAACATCACTTCTGGTTACTAACCAACTGTGGCACAGCTGACCACAATTTAAAAAAAATGCAATACATATAAGTAACCTCTAGAGCATAGATAACGGTCAAACGTAAAATAATTAGGAAATGATTTGTTTTGGGTATTTGTTGTTTTGTTTTTGATATAATTTATTTGTTAGGTTGATATACTTGAATGTTTAATAATGGCAGAGTCCTGTGAGTTTACCGGTCAGCGTCGAGAGCCGGTGCTGGCCGGCTGTAGCCTATGACCGGCAGATTCCCGGCGGGGGCTGCAGAGCCCGCGACTTGGGTGGGATGCCCTGGTTTCCTGTCTCTACGGCTCTGCTGTCAGGCTTGGACAGGCACTTGCTGTGACCCTGGTCGTCTCCACACATCCTTAGAGGATTGGGAAGAAGATGAAGAAAGGTAGTTTAGAAAAACTAATCTTGAAAGTTGTTATTGCTGCCTTATCCTTCCCCTAACTCCTTGTAGACTGTGTGATATACTGCGGTGTGGCGTATTGGGCTGTAAGCCAGCACAGCCACTTTGGAAAGATTTGGGGGAGTTCTTCATAAAGGTACACATACACCTATCCTATGACCTGGCAATAGCACTCCTATGTATTTCCCAAGAGAAATGAATGTATACATCCAGAAAGATTTTTTAAAAGATTTTATTTATTTATTTGACAAAGGGAGACAGAGTGAGAGAGGGAGCACAGCAGGGGGTCTGGGAGAGGGAGAGGCAGGCTTCCCACTGAGCAGGGAGCCCGATGTGGGGCTCAATTCCAGAGCTCTGGGAGCATGACCTGAGCCGAAGGCAGACGCTGAACGACTGAGCCACCCAGGCGCCCCTCCAAAAGATTTCTACGAAATGATTATAGCAATGCCTAGTCATACTAGACAGAAACTAGAAACAACCCAAATGTGTATCAACAGGGAGGATTGATAATTTTTCTACTCTGTGGATCACTACTTAGCAGTACGATGACCAAATGACGTATACTCATGATAACGTGGACAAATCCCGCTAAAACAGTGTGTTCAGCAAAGCATGCTTCTGCAAAAGGACGTTTTTGAATATCTAAAACAGCTTTAAAGTAAAGGTTTATTCATTTATTTGAGGGAGAGAGCAGGGGAGGGGCAGAGCGGTAGGGGGAGAGAGAGAGAGAGAGAGAGAGAGAGAGAGAGAGAGAGAGAGAGAGAGAGAATTGTAAACAGGCTCCATACCCAGCCAAGAGCCTGATGCTGGGCTCGATCTTACAACCCTGAGATCATGACCTGAGCAGAAATCATAGTCAAATGCTTAAATGACTGGGCCGCCCAGGTGCCCCTACAACAGCTGTTTTAATGTCCCTGTGTGTTATGCATGTATGAGTCCAGTCACAGAAGGTCCCAGAACTGGTGGTTGCAGTCTAGAAATCAGAAGAGTGGTAGTTTCTTTGAGGTATTTTGACTGGTCACTTACATGAGGGAAACTTCCTGAGTTGATGTTCAAGAGATTCATCAAATTGTATACTTTATTCAGGTGCATTGTTTGTAAATTATATAGTAGTAACATATTATTAGTATAAGAACAAGATTGATTATATTTTTTAAATTGTTGAAATTACACAAAATAATTCTTCAACTTTTAGTTTCCTCCTGATACATATTTTTTTTTTAGTTTCATGTCTTCTGTAAAAATCTAAACAAAAAACCCTAATATAAATTACAGCTTTCATATTTTCTAGACTGTGTTAGTGTTGGAGTGGGCAGTTGAGTTAGGTTCTGACAGGAGACCTGGAGGCCGGCACAGAGCACGTCATGGCCAGCTGTCACAGAAGTCAGGCCCGTCCCTGCAGGAGCCTGCCTCCTCCTCTCTCTCTGCCTGCCTCTCTGCCTACTTGGGAGCTCTCTGTCAATTAAATAAATAAAATCTTTTTTTAAAAAGGTGGATAATGGGCACCTGGGTGGCTCAGTGGGTTAAGCCTCTGCCTTCAGCTCAGGTCATGATCTCAGGGTCCTGGGATCGAGGCCCGCATCCAGCTCTCTGCTCAGCAGGGAGCCTGCTTCCTCCTCTCTCTGCCTGCCTCTCTGCCTACTTGTGATCTCTCTCTCTCTGTCAAATAAATAAAAAAAATCTTTTTAAAAAATCACTTGCTTTATTTCCCTGTAGCAATAAACAGATTTAATAAGATCTCACACCCCAGAACATTTCTGAATGGCTTTCTCCACTCGCCTTGACACATCTGAACGTCAGTTCAGCCCCAGGGGCCATCCTCCTGCTGCCTCTGCTTCCTCAGCAGATCCACACGCCTTCCCCAAGAGAACGGGAGCCCCCGCCAGTCCTGCTCTCTTACAGGAGGGGTCTCGGTCCCTTGGCTGGCCACAGGTTCTATACAGGTGGTGGTATAAAGCTGAGTCATATTGCTGAGGCACTGTGTTGGCGCAGGTGTGAGGTGGTGGTCACTGCAGTCTTCCTGTTTTTGAAAGCGCTGGGGGGAAAAGAGAGTGCAAATCCACACTCTGGTTGGTGGGATCCACAGAAAGCTGGGCAATCTATGCTAATTAGGTGGCTGAAGAGTAAGGCACTCCGTCAGCCACTGTGTGTCAGTGATAGGTTTTTGTCCCACCCCCAGGACACTGGATTTGATTCCCAAGAAGGGATTTTACTGAATTTTGCAAAGCTAATCTCTCTATTGCGCAGATAAGATTGCAGTATAAGAATGGAAGTCACAGGAATAATGTTCTTAGAGGACAGAGGAGGATGAAGCTTTGTGGGAGGACCCGAATGGCGATAGAGAAGCAACCTGTAACAGGCAGGAGCCAAATGGCTGAGCCCAGGGAAGCGCTAGCACCTCCGGGCTTTTGATTCTACTTCCTATTTCCTCTTCATTCCCCGAGTTCCTCCTGAGAGCAAAAGAGTATTCTGGAGCAAAGCAAAAAGCAAAATGGATCTCCCAGACCCCTCAGAGGCAGGGGGTGAGGCACGAGGAGCAGAATGTGGAAGCAGAGATTTAAACACTGAATCACAACCGATTTGTTAACCATATATACCGGCTAGGAACTGTCTTTATTTAAGGACTAAGTTGTCTTCCAGTGCTTCAGGGGCTAAGTTTTCCATGGAAGTGTTTCAATCCCAGAATATGATGTATAGACAGACATTAATATAAAAATTATATTTAAATATTAGTAGTAGGTAAGGGACTGTGAGTTATCTCATATATGTTTATTCAAAAAACAGAGACAGTCATTAGAATGTTGTCAGAGAGAAAGCCAAAAGTATAAGGACACCCAAGTCATAATAAATATTTGGAAACTACTTTGTGTTTTGGGAGGTTAATTGTTGACTCAATTTCTTTAAGAGATACATGTCTATTCAGATTATCTGTTTCTCCCTGTGTGAGTTTGGTAGATTATGTCTTTCAAAGAATTGGCCCATTTCACCTAAGTTATATTTGTGGCCATAGTTTTTCATAATATTCCTTTATTACCTTTTAATGTCCAAGCGATCAGTACTGATGGCCTCTTTCACTTCTTAGATTAGTAATTTGTGCCTTTTTTTCATTGGTTAGGTTGGCCAGAGGTTTATTTAAATTTATTGATCTTTTCAAAGAGCCAGCTTTTAGCTTTCTTATTTTTCTCTACTATTTTCCTGTTTTCAGTTTCATGGACTTCTGCTTTAATGTGTGTTATATCTTTTCTTCTGCTTACCTACAATTTAATTTGTTGTTCTTTCTCTAGTTTCTTAAGGTGAGCCTACTTTGTTTCCTAGCCTCGGCTTTCCCAGGAGAATAAATTTCAGTATCAGTTTTGCAAACCATAGCTAACTAAGCAGCCTTTTAATTATTTTTGCTCAGTTATAAGAAATGTAAACTACACTAAATGTGCAGTTAACAGTTCCTTTATTAATGTAAACCTACTTGCGTAACCACCACCCAGATGAAGGTGCATTACATTTGCAGACTCTGGAAAGGTTCCTCAGGCCTCTTCCCAGGCAGCAGTCCACGGAGCCAGCCTTCCTTAAATTTCTGTTACCATTTAGTTTTGGTTGTTCTTTGCCTTCACATAAATGGAATCAGAAAGTAAATAGTCTGGGGCTGTGTGTGTGTGTGTGTGTGTGTGTGTGTGTGTGCAGGGGATAATCTGACTTAGTTCACTCTAAACTATGGTATAGATTTATCCATATTATTTCACAGGTTATCATTGTTGTTTGTATTCTGTCATATGATTATATCACAATATATTTAGTCTGCTCTTGCTGCACATTTGATTTGTTTCCAGATTAGAGTCATTTGGAACAACGCCATTATAAACATTATTTGCATGCTTTTTGGTGAACATATGCATACCTTTCTGTAAAGCAGTGTTCTCCAAGAGAAATTTAATGCTAACCACAAAGTAATGTTATATTTTCTAGTAGCCATATTAAAAAAATAAAAAGAAATCAGTGGAATAATTTTTTATTTTTATTTATTTTTTTTAAGCCGACGGCACCCGGTATTCCCTGGTGGTCTCCCATCCAAGTACTAACCAGGCCCGACCCTGCTTAGCTTCCGAGATCAGACGAGATCGGGCGTGTTCAAGGTGGTATGGCCGTAGACAATTTTTTATTTTTTAAAAATATTTTATTTATTTGACAGAGACAGATACAGTGAGAGAGGGAACACAAGCAGGGGGAGTGAGAGAGGGAGAAGCGTCTTCCCCGGAGCAGGGAGCCTGATGCGGGGCTCGAACCCCAGACTCCAGGACCACGACCTGAGCAGAAGGAAGACACCCAATGACTGAGCCACCCAGGCACCCTGTGAAATAATTTTTAAAAAGATTTTATGTACTTAGAGAGAAAGAGCAAGAGCATTGGGGGGGGGCAGAGAGAGGGAGAGGAAGCAGCAGCCTCCTTATGGAGCAGGGAGCCTGAGGCAGGGCTCCAACCCAGGACTCTGGGATCATGACCTGAGTCAAAGGCAGACGGTTAACCACCTGAGCCACCAGGCACCACTAAGTGAACTAATTTTAATAATATATTTTATTTAGCTAATATATCTAAAATATTACCATTTCAACATGTGACATGAGCCATAATGCTCAACGGCTATATGTGGCTAGTGACAATCAGGTTAGCAGCATGGTTCTGGGCTATTTAGCTATAACTGGAATTGTTGGGTCACAGGATATATACATACATACCTATTTCCCTACCTATATTTAGATCTATTTCTATATTTATATTTACAGTCATTTTTAGTAGTGCCAAATAATTTCCAAAATTGTTGAACCAAATTGCAATCCCACCCAAAGTGAATGAGACAATTATGAATCCAAAATTCACTCTCTTAAACTGCTGATCTTTAAACAAAGCCTCTCTCCAAGAAATTACATTAGAACAAAATAGGTGAGAGGGGAGAAAGAAAACACAATCAGAGAATAACGGATCTCTCTCTCTCTCTTTCCCCTTCTTTCTTTTTTTGTTCATAAGCTGATCGTCTCCAATCTGTAAAAGGACAAGCTAAGCAGTCTGTCCAGGGAACAATTTCACTGGGTCATGAAGGAAATCAATTTCAGTGATATGGAGGTTTTCTGAATAGAACTGAAAGTTTAGCTAAAAGCTCTACATAACGAGTCACCTCTGCCGGTGTCCATCTGTTGAAACCAGACTTGTATCTTTTCCTTTACAGAATTTTTAAGCTGTCAGTGTTTGGTCAAAATTCTGCTTCAAATGGAGCCAGTTTGACCATGAGCCTTTGTCTCTTTTTGATGCGTCAGTTGGATGTTAGCACAGGATAATGGTTCTGTACCGACATTTTATTTTATTTTTTCTGTACTGGCATTTAAACACATGACTATTACGAGGCACCTGGGTGGCTCAGTCGTTAAGCGACTGCCCTCCGCTCAGGTCATGATCCCGGGGTCCTGGGATCAAGCCCCACATCAGGCTCCCCCCTTGGTGCTCGGCAGGAGGTCTGCTTCTCCCTCCCTCCCTCCCTCCCTCCCTCCCTCCCCCCTGCTTGTGTTCCCTCTCTGGCTGTGTTTCTCTCTGTCAAATAAGTAAATGAAATATTTTTAAAAGATAAAACAAACACATGAATTTCAGAAGAAGGGCAAAAAAAAAGCCTGAGAGTGATCATAAATATCCGAAGAGTATGGGATCCACTCCATGCCCAGTTGTCTAGCCAGCGCAGGCCTGAACAGGATAAAAGGATCAAGAATCACCTGATCAGCCTCAGCTAACAGGTGAACTTTTTAATTCATTGATCAGTATTTTAAAAATCCTTATAAAATAGCTTCTGTATGGCTGGCCAGTAAGTATTAAAGGGCAATTTTACTGTCTGGACTATTCTAAGTAATAGAATAGTCTTGGTAATCTGTGGAATATCCAAAGCTTAAACTGCTTTGCCATTTGAAACAAAGTCAGCAGTAAGTTGCAAATCATAAATTCTAGTTTAAGAAGAAGCCAGAATAGAAATTCTCATACACTACAAACTGGTGAAATTTAGAATCTTGGATCAGATCCTTAGCATGTTAGGTTCTTAATAAGATATGAGCAATTGCCTTCTTCTTTTTCTTTTGGTAGTGGTAGTAGTAGGAGTAGTTAGAATGGCCATATGACCATTGTTCAGGCAGCATTTTGATGGGAGCAAGGGAAAGTCGTTTGATTACTCAAAAAGAATAATGTCTGGGAATCACATAGAAAAAGCATAAAGTAATTACCTATGAAAATTGAAAGGAGCCAAATACTCTCTGAAATTTTAAACATAAATGTAAAATTTCTTTTTTTTGTTGAAATACTTAATTTCTCTTATTTTCAATTCATGTAAGTGATTATTAGTCTCCATAAACCAATCTGAGAAGTATCTCCTTTGAATTGTTAGAGACCTATTTGTCTATACTTTCCAGAAGGAAACACATCATTCCAGTTAGTTTCTTTAGAAAACAATTTATAATTATACAATGGAAAAATCTCTTAAAACTACTGGGCATTTGAAAAGAACTAATTGCAGGAACTAATAACACCACTGAAAAGAAAAGAGGCAATGGTATTTATTAAACGCGCTCATCAGTGAGGAAAATAAAAGGAAATAACTATGTACCATTAAGTGTTTGGAAAAGACACTGCCGGAAATCTGAGTGATTTTGTGATAGCCTTTTCAGTGCAGTAGGGCCTTATGGTCACTGAATTTTATCAGTTTTTAAAATCCATTTTAACAGGCTTTTTAATTTTTTTAATGAAAGGATGAACTAGTTAACAGTTCTGGAAATTATTAAATCTCGGTTTATATAACTGTCAAAAGCCCTATTTGTTGACTTAATTTCCTAATTGGAATGACATAAATATCCTTTTTCTCCTTTCTTTAGCCTGATTTAAACAGTTGTGAAATTATTCTGTTGTTTAGTAACTTCACTATAGGCTATAAACACAGACTAAGGGACACCAGAAATTCAGTTTCCTTTCTTTTCTACGATCCCCATTATGTAGAGCAATTTATTAAAGTCAGGAGTTCTTGGAGAATCACTGTGTGTTGAGATAATTCTTGTTATAGATAGTATCCCACTCTTGTGCCCATAGAATTTGGATCAGATGTGAACAAATTCTCAACACTGCAGACTCAAAGACCAGAAAACACCAAAAACCTCAAGACAAAGAGCCAATCATACAAGATTCACACAGTAGCTTATATGTCTTCTGCCATCCAACAGAGAATGGATCCTTGTGAACCTCCACTCAACAGAGATCATCTGTGGATGTTCATTTCATAAAAGCAAAACCAGAATTCCACAGATACCACTGATGGGAGAAAATAATTGGCAGTGTATAAATGAGAAAGAAAAAGACTTGTCTAGAATTACACATAGTATGTAAAAGTCATAGAGTTCAATTTCTGTTCCTGAGGTTCAATAGAAAAATCAAGGGAATGTGAACCAATGCTCTAACACAAGATGCCCCTGTCAGATGCGGAATTCTCCTGGCTACAGTGATATGTCTTAGGTATGTGACTTTTTGTGGAAATAGCTGCCAAATACTGTTAAGGAATAATATAGTGTTGAGTGATGGTTGATTTTATGTGTCAATTTGCGTAGGTCACAGAACCCAGATATGTGGCCAAACAATGTTCTGGATGTTCCTGTAAAGGCATTTTTAGATGAGATTAACATTTAAATCAGTAGACTTTGACTAAAGCAGATGCCCTCCAAAATGTGAGTGGGCCTCACCCAGTCAAAGGCCTTAGTAGGGAAAGACTAATCTTCCTGAAGGAGAAAATTTTGTCAGCAGAATGCCTTTGGAGTCAAACTTAGCCTTTTGTGGGTCTTGAGCCTGCCATCCTACCTGCAAGGGCAAAGCCTCCACAGTTGTGTGATCCAGTTCCTTAAAGTAAGCCTTTGTCTTTCTTATTCTGTGATCCATCAGTCTGATCTATCTGTCTACCCACCTACCTATCTGAAGTGCTAAGGATGAATTAGTTCGTGCATATTAGTTCTAAATTGATTCTGTTTATCTGGAGAACCCTTACTAATACAGACAACATACTAATTCACCCTTGCTATTTATAGAGAGAGAGGAAGAGGAGCAAATGTCTGGGACCAGTGAGCTTCTTCTCCCTCTGGTTAAACTGCTGGCCAGTCTTCTCTGCACCTGGTTGACAGGTCTCCACGGAAGTCAATTACAGTTATAGACAAATATCTTGGTAGTTTAGTAGAGGAGTAGATGCAGAGATACCCTACTGCTTGATGCCCACCGTGCCATCTGTTGCACCTCCCTGTTAAGTCAGGAGGACAACACTCCCCTTATTAGATGATCAAAGATAAGTATGTAGAAAGTGTGTTGTGCTAGAAGAGTATGAGGAAAAGAATTCTCCTAGTTGGAAAAATAAATTGAACTATAAACTGGTACCATTACAATGGATGGCAAATTTACGGGATTTATTATGTACATTAAAAAACATACTGTAACCACTATGACAGAGCAATTGCACTTATAGGACTCTATCCTATAGAGACACCTGTGTAAGTGGCAAGAGATATGGGTATAAGGACGATGACTGCAGGATTATTTGATTATTGTAACACCAACTTATTTTGAAAAATAAAACGTGAAAGGTTAAGTAATGGTACAAAGATATGCCTTTATCAAAAATAATGCAGAAGATAATAATGCTCAATTCCACTGATAGCATTATTGAGCAATTAACAAATCCAGACACATCCCGCAAGATGCTACTACATAGTTGAAAAATTGAGGTATGTAAAATTTGTTACTAGCCCAAAGAAGCAAGATAGCACTCTACAATACACGCTCTTGAGGACAGATTACATCAAACCTCTCTTGTTCCTTGTTTTCTTGGAACTTCTGTGTCTCCTACTCCTCGCAGATCTTTGGGAAGGTCTAGGGAGCTCGAGAAAAGGCCCTTATATCACTTGAAGGGAGGGAAGTGAGGTATCTTGCCCTTTGCCAAGGCGAATCCGAGAAAAACAAACTGAAGTAAAAAAGGTCGGCACCGTCCCTGGTTGGGCTCAAACCACCAACCTTTTGGTTCACAGCAAGCGCTAACCGATTACGCCACAGAGACCCAATGTACTCTTTTTCTTCATTGTAATAGAAAGTGACCCCTCACTAAATACAAATGGCTACCAATCCCTGCTGTGTCATTGGGCAGGCTCCAAAGCCTTGGAAAACGAAGCGATTAGAGTGACAAATCGAGCCGATTGCTGATTGCCGGGTTTGAAACTGATGCACTGGGTGATTCCAAAACTGAGGAACCCAAATGGCCTCGGCCAGCCTTGCCCCTCACCAACCTCAGACGCCAGAACCTCCGGAGACAGCCGGGACCACGATGTCACCATCCCTCTATCTCCGAGGCTGAGTTGAGGGGGACCCAAGGGGCACTCAATTAGGACTTGCTCAATTAACGCATTTGAGAGTCTGAACATGCAAAGGGACAATGGCTACACTATACATGTATTACATATTATGCAATATCTTATGTATACATAAATATATGTGTGTGTGTGTGCGCGCGCGCACACACACACACACACACACACACACACACACACACACACTCTGATAAACTCTAGTCCTCCACCTGCAGCCGCCTACTAGAAGTAGGCAGATTTGTAGAAAGTCAGGCTTTTAACTTTAGTAACAATTCAGGAAGCTAAAAAATAAACCTGTGGAACAATTGGCGCAGAATGGTCTGGATATGGCTAATACCTTACAGCTTCCCTAATTTTTATCCCCACTGCAACTTAGGACCACCCAGAGAAAGTCAAATATGCCCCCTAACTACTCACAGGGGACACGGTGCTTCTAGTTACCTGCTTAACAGCTTTCCCATGCCAACAGCCTCCTAGGAGCACGCGCCTTAAGTCTTCCCTTTTTCATACTAAAAAGCATTCCCACTCCTCCCACAGCTTTAGTCTCTTTTAAAATGCAAGTGACCATGGCTGACTCCCTTGCTTTATCAAGTTCTCAGTAAATAGTCTTTGCTTTTCTCCTTTCCTTGGTCTTTGTTTTTCCCATACATTGTCACCTTTAAGCTTTTAATCCTCTCTGAGAGCTGAAATAGAAATATGTTTTTTTAAAAAAAGAAATATTTTTTTTTAAAAGGGGAAGTTCTTTTCAAAAGGTTTTATTTTGGTTAATTGATTTCAAACCCTGCCAGGTCACATGGGCTGGGCAGCAGAGGGGTCTCTAGTGCACCATCTGCGCAGCTTAAGCTCCGGGGGCTCAATTCAACTGCATCCCGTCTTCAGTGGGGTCCATGTGAGGGAGCAGGAAAAGCATAGGGGCCAAAAGGGAATCCTCAGGAGAATGGAAAGAAGTAGGAACAGGCATGGTTGAGGACAAGGAGACCTCCCAAGAGGCTTTGTGGAGATGCACTGGCCAGATCCTGAGAGATGAGAATGGCTTTTTATTTTGTATGAGAATGGGGAGGGATAAATGGGGAGAGAGGACCTGCAAGAACCTGTAGTTGTTCAAGAGTAAAGCAAGAAAATATTGTGAATATTTTTTGCATCAAAAATATTAAAGGACACACACCAATTGCTAGCATCTTTGCTGCGTGCTGTGATGGTACAGGGGTGAACACTCCACATTGTGATTGCAGCGACCCTGGCTCGGAGCTGAGTCACAGCAGGACCTCGCCTTTGTCAAGGCTTCCTGGGCTGTGCTGAAGATTGTGATTGTATTCTATGTGAGTTAGACTCAGTATGTGCTATTAGCGTAAGAGTTGGGTTGGAGGGGCAGAGAATGGCATTGAAATTGGGTTTTACTAAATTTTATTGTAAAATATCCTGTTGAATACAGACTCATAAAAAGTTCATTGTCATAGGATCTAAAAAGGCTCCATCAACATGTGAAATATCTCAACCAGAAAAACGTTTATGCCTACAGCATTACGGAAGTGGAAGCTAGAGATGGCGCTTTATCGCTTGGGATCGCTCTCCGCGTGCTCAGATACAGGGCGCGGTTCTGCAAGATCAACTACCTGACCCCAGTTCAGTGCACGAGAGGGTTTCCTCCCCTTCTCCTAAATGCAAAATATTAGGGAGCCACCGCAAACCCTGACCTTACGCCACAAAAAGTGGATAGGGGTTTAAAACCAAGGCTAAAACTCGTACCAAATTTTGTCAAGAAAGATGCCAGATATTGCCGTGACTCGGATTCAAACCGAGGTTGCTGAGGCCACAGCGCAGAGTACTAACCACTATACGATCATGGCGCGCCACAAACCTGCTGGCATTTGCCGTGCCTCCTTTAATATTGCTGTAAAAACATCCACACCTAGATAAAGCTATACAAATATTCCATCAGCCCAGAAACATCAGTGCAGCTCTTTCCAACCAATTCCCACCTACTTAAGCAGCGCTTAAGCAAACCATTCTTGATTCCTTTGTGTTGCTTTGAAAGGACTTTATTTACATTTTGGCAACAAGTTCGGTAAGTAACTTTGTTAACTGGCAATCAAGATTTTGAGCCCAAGAAAAAATTACAAGACCCCAAACAGGCATAATCATTGTTTTTTTTTTTAAATTTATTTTTTAAAAGTAATCTCTAGGGCGCCTGGGTGGCTCAGTTGGTTAAGCGACTGCCTTCGGCTCAGGTCATGATCCCGGAGACCCGAGATCGAGCCCCACATCGGGCTCCCTGCTCGGCGGGAAGCCTGCTTCTCCCTCTCTCACTCCCCCCCGCTTGTGTTCCTTCTCTGGCTGTGTTTCTCTCTGTCAAATAAATAAAATCTTAAAAAAAAAAAAAAAAGTAATCTCTACATCCAACATGGGGCTGGAACTCACAACCCCCGAGATGAATAATCTGATGCTCTAGCGATTGAACCAGGCAGGTGTCCCAAATCACTGCTATTTTTAAAGCATCTTTAAAAAAAAAAGATTTATTTATTTTAGAGAGAGAGGGAGTAAGGGTGGGGGTATAGGGCAGAGGGAGAGAGAATCCTGAAGTAGACTTCCCACTGAGTGTGGAGCCCAACTTCGAACGTATCCCAGGACCCTTAGATCATGACCTGAGCCCAAATCAAGAAAGAGCTTCTACACCCATGAAGCCACCTAGGCACCCCGCTGTCATTTTCAAATGAGCATTTTATATATGTAAAATAAATAAATTCAGTTACAATCTATTGTAGCACTGTGAACTGAAATGATTTAAAAGTAACATCACAAAGTTCCATGATTGTTCATAGTCTCCAGGTTTTTATCTTTAATACCATTCCCTACAAAATGAATCAAGATTTCTTAAACAACTACTTTGGGGCAACTGGGTGGCTCAGTTCATTAAGCCACTGCCTTCAGCTCAGTCCTGATCCTGGAGTCCTGGGATCGAGTCCTGACTGGGAGTCTGCTTCTCCCTCTTTCCCATGCTCACTCACTCACTCTCTCTCTCTCTCTCAAATAAATAAATAAAATAAAAAGAAATGAAAAAAAATAAAAAGAAATGACTACTTTCAGTAATCGGTGAACATGGGGAAGCTTGGATCAGAAGGTAGCGCTTCTTTTAGCAGGCTTCGAGGAATTCCCACTGGCATGAGTTGTGATACTTTGAATATGAAAAAGAACTGTGATTTTTGTGCTGGGATCAGTAAACTATGGCCTGCTGGCCAAATCCCACTCAGAGCTTGTTTAGTAAATAAAGTTTTATTGGACACAACCATACTTACTCGGTTATGTATTATCTACGGCTGCTTTTGTGTTACAATGGCAGAGTCGAGCAATTTCAATGGAGACCATATGGCAGCTAGAGCCTTACTATTGGGCACTTTACAAAAAAATGTTTGCTGACCCCAGTCTAGTGGATTGACTTAATTAAGGAATATTGGAGTCAATGAAGTCATTTGCATGCTGAAGCATCTAGGTTCAATGTAACTTACTTTAAAATGGGTTCAACATGGGCGGCCTGGGTGGCTCAGTCACTAAGCTTCTGCCTTAAGCTCAGGTCATGATCCCAGGGTCCTCGGATTGTGCCCCACATTGGGCTCCCTGCTCAGTGAGAAGCCTGCTTCTCTCTCTCCCTCTGTCCCTGCTGGTGCTCCCTCTCTTGCTGTGTCTCTCTCTGTCAAATAAATAAATAAAATCTTAAAAAAAAAAGATTTAAAAATGAATAAAATGGGTTCAACAAAAACATATAACTAAGTAGATATAAAGGGTTCTGATTTCTATCTCCACAGGTTAGTGTTGACTATTTTTGAAATTGACAGAAGTGACTATACTGTTTTTTGTGTGTCTGGCTTTTTTTGCCCTATGCAATATAATGTTTTTGCATACATGCTGTTGAGTGTATTATCACAGTGTTCTTGAGGAGTGTTATTCCCGTGTGTGATCATACTGCTGTTGATGGATACTTGGATAATTTCTAGTTTTGGCCATGGTGAACAAAATCCTTACACATGTGCATTCATTTTTCGAGCATATATTTTGTAGTGAAATTGCTAGGTCATGGGATGGGTATAAATATAACTTTATTAGGAACTGCCAAACACTTTTCCAGAATGCCTATGTGATTTTACCTTGTCATCAGCAACAAGGTATACTTACTCTATATTCCTGTCAGCAGTTGGTATTCTCCTTCTTTAAAAGCTTACTGATTCTTGGAGCGCCTGGGTGGCTCAGTCCTTAAGAGTCTTCTTTTTGGCTCAGGTCATGATCCTGGAGTCTGGGGATCAAGCCCCCCCCCCCCCCCCAGGCAGCGAGCCCACCTCAGGGAACCCCGTGCTCAGTGGGAGGCCTGCTTCTCCCTCTCTCACTCCTCCTGCTACGTTCCCTTTCTAGCTGTTTCTCTCTGTCAAATAAATCAATAAAATCTTAAAAAAAAAAGTTTACTGATTCTTTTGAGTGCATTAAGGTATCTCACTGTGGTTTTAATTTATGCTTCCTAGTAAATAATGATAAAAGCATCTTTCCTTATGTCTTTTGCCTATTTAGAAATTATCTTTTATGAAGAAAGCTTATTCTGGTATTTTGCTAATTTTTAATGTTTTGGCTTTTATTATTGATTTCTAAAAGTTCTCTGTCCATTCAATATTTGAGTCATGTTCAGATACGAATATTGCAAATATCTTTTCCTACTCTCCGGATTGCCTTTTTCCTTTCTTATGGTGATTTTTGATGAACAGAAGTTTTAAATTTTGATAGAATCTGGTTTATTTTTTCTTTTATTGTTAAGGTATCTTACTCTGTACTAAGGTATCTTACTCTGTACTTACAAGACTGTAAGTACATTTTCCTACATTTTCTTTGTTTTTTGTGTTTTTTTTCCCCTGCATTTTCTTCTAGAAACTTTTACGTATTAGTCTTCAGCTTAAAAACCTCTAATTTCCTGACCTCAGCACAATACTTAACTACTGTGGCGTAACAATCTTTGACTTGCTTGCAGATCACCAACCTCCCAGAGATTTTTATAACCTTTGATGTAAAAACATTCATAATAGTTTCCTGCTCTGCTCTGTTGACTACAGATCTTTGTGTTTCTATCCCTTACTCCTCTTTTGCCCTCTCTTTCCTTCTCTCTCCGCCTACATCTGAGAAAACCAGAAATATCTAAAACTGAGAAGAAGAAAGATCTGATCAATCTGTGCTCAGGAGCACAGCCTCTGTAAATCTGATTCTGCCCTTGTGTGACCTTGGAAAAGTTAACTTAAATTTTATGTGCCTCAATTCTTTCTTCAGTAAAATGGGGCTAATAAGAGTAGCTACTTCATTCTGCCATTGGCTGTGCCTTAATTTAGTAGCTACTCAATAATATCATAATCCTCATTGTCATTATCCCCTGCGTTCTTTTTGAAAATCACTGTGCTGATATTTTACACTTTAGTTTTGCTTCTCTTAAAAATTCTTGTAAATGGAATCATGTATGCTTCTGTATTCTGCATAACATCTCTGAGTTTTATTTATATTGTGGAGTAAGTCAAAAGTTCATGCCTTTTGGGAAGCTAGGTGGCTCAGTTAAGCATCTGCTTCCATTCAGGTCATGATTCCAGTGTCCTGGGATCCAGCCCCTTATCAGGCTCCCTGCTAGGTGGGGAGCCTTCTCCCTCTCCAGCTCCTCTGTGCTTGTGTTCCCTCTCTCTCTGTCTCACTTTGTCATAAATAAAATCTTTTTTAAAAAGCTCATGCTTTTTTATTGCTGAATAGTTTCCCATTACACGGATATACCACAATCTGTTTACCAGGGTCTTGATAATGAACACTTGAGTAGTTTCTAGTTTGGGCTATTGTGAATAAAAATACTATGAACATTCTTGTTACAGTTTTTTTTTTTTTT
>PITA01018710.1:0-39504 GCA_004023965.1 Spilogale gracilis
TCATAGGATGAGTGTTTTGTGTTCCTCATCCAGACTAGTAAAGGGAGGGAGAGTCTTCAGAGGAGAGTGTACATATATTGGGCAGCCTTCCAAAATGACCACTAAAGCATATTTTGAAATTTAAAAAGAAATGACTTTCCAATTTTAACATGAAAATTGATTCAAATAAAACCATTCATTAGAATGGTTTGTTCCTTTTAAATAAGAACAGCAAATTTTGTTTTTTTTCTTTTAAAGATTGTATTTATATATTTGAGAGAGAAAAAAAGAGAGAGAGCAGGAGGAGGGGGGAGGGAGAGGGGGAGAAGGAGAAGCAGGCTTCCTGCTGAGCAGAGAACCCTATGTGGGCCTCTATCCCAGGACCCTGTCATCATTACCTGAACCAAAGTCATACCCACTAAGCCACCCAGGTGCCCTAAGAACACCCAGTTTTGATGAGGATAACTCTATACTTAAATAGAACTAGTTTCCAAATAAAGATGGTTAAAATCTAATGATAAAACTCTGATTCTGTATAATTTAAGAATTAATATAAATGAATTGCTATTCAAAGTGTCTTCTTTTTTATTTTTCCTTTCCTATGGAAAGTTAATCATAGACATTCAAATAGTATTGTATTATTTTTAAGTCACAATTCAAGTTGGAAAATGTATAATTGAATTTTATCCTCTTTAACAGTAATAGCCCATTCTCTAGGCTGTGAAAGGAAAATTGCAAGCAATTTCCAGAGTCATTGCATCTATTAATATTTCTGTACTTGGGCTTGGGTATATAAGAAAAGGAAACACAAATCACTTTTCTATGTTTTACGGTTTAGAGATTGGCCAGATCTGGCAGTAAGCATGTTTAACAAAGTTTACAAGAGTATGCAGGCTAGAGGATATATCCTCAGGGTGGTATGTTTAGAAGCTGTGGTCATTTTAATGGATGATAGGAAAGCACCCTATGTCTTAAGTGACTCTTGGAGACTATTTCTCCCTTAGAGGTTGTTAATTTTCTGAAATGGAGAAGATTTCTTTTAAGTCCGCTATTACCACTGGCAGCTTGAAGAGCAATTCACATTTAAATAGCTGCTTCATAGCATCTCATTCTTTGCCAGCTGCAAGATCCTGAAAGTCTAATGTGCACCCAGGAAAGACACTGGTATTATCATAGCATAACACTAATACACTTGGAATGCCTGGCCTGATATTTTTATTGAGATGTCATCAGTAATTACATGACTTACCTAAAAATATAGGAAGAGATGGGTAAGAATGAAAGTTACTTTTTTTTTTTCTTAAGAAAAGAGAGAGCACCCAGGAGCAGGGGAGGGGGAGGAAGAAATAGACTCCCCGCTGAGCATACGGTCCCACAGGAGATTGGATCTTAGGACCCTGAGATGATGACCTGAGCTGAAATCAGACACTTAACCCACTAAACCACCCAGACATCCCAAGTGAAAAAGAAATTTTTAATAAAAATTTTTACCAGTCTATGACTTATAAAAAATGGAATTTTCTCACTTTTTTCTCCATTACAACCATATTCTATCCTTTAGACTACAGAAAATGCCCGTCACTGCAATCCTGTAATAAATGCATAGCATATTATTTTCTAGTTGACTTTAACCTTTGAATATTAGAATCCTAAGAATTTGCTTTCATACTATAATTTTTCTGTCATTGACTTGGATGATTTACAAGGTTAACTGCATATAGAACTTCTAATATATTCTAAACACAGAATTTGGAAAGCAGAACTATAATTTATAAATGGAATTTTACTTATGAAGTTAAACTGTGTAAGACTGAATTTGGTAGGTCCAAAAATGTTTGGTTGTTGACAATTTCATGTAGTTTAACGTATAGAAATTGAGGCTTTTAAAATTAGAATTAGATGAATGTAAAGACAATTCTTTGCCCTCCGGTCTCTTAGAATTCCATAAATTTTGGGACACAGAGGAGTACAATGAATACTTCAATTAGAATCTTCACAAATTAGTGAGTTCAAATTTCTCCAATGGAACTTAACACACTATTAAGAATTGAAACAAAAGGAAACAAAACTTAAACCACTCTGGCTTTTGGTTAAACAATTACACAGTTTAAATTCTAGCAGTCCAAAATTCTATGCCACTTTTATTTTTAAAAACATCTAAAACATCTTAATTTCTGATTGAAGATTCCTGCACAGGAATTTTTTTCCTCCGGTGCTACCCAAGTCTCTTTTTCTTCCAGGCTTCTTCCTGACCCTTCACTATGCTCTGGTTAATTCCAGATAAATAGATGTGCTTTTTTTTAATTTTGACATTTACATATAGCTTTCTATTGAGTTTTACTAATCTGCATGATTGTTTTCATTCTGTAGACTAACTCCTTAAGAAAAGTCTTGCATAACCTATCTCTCTTTCTCTCTCTCTTTTTGCATATGACAATACATAAGAAGTGTCTTTGCTCATAAGTCTTTCAAATACTGGTGTTGTCAATGAATGAATGAATCAAGAAAATGTGGTGTGTATACATACACACAGTCCAATACTATTCAGCCTTAAAAGAAAAAGAAATCTTGTAACTTGCAACATTGGTGAAACTAGAAGGCATTATGCTAAAAAAAAATAGGCCAGACAGAAGAAGACAAATACTGCATGATATCATCTACATGTGGATTCTCTCTCTCACACAGACAGACGATTTGTACTCATAGAAAGAGGAGAAGAGTTGTTGCCAGGAATTGGGAAGTGGAGTAAATAGAGGATGTTGGTAAAAGGGTAAAATTGTAGTTGTAAGATGAATAAGGTCTGAGAATCTAGTACATAGCAGAGTGACTATTACTGATAATATGTATAATTAAAATCTGAGAGTAGAACTATATGAGCTGACCAACCTTAGCAGTGTAAAAGCAAATATCTTGTTGATAGGATTTGGAAGCTACAATACAAGTAGAAGAAAGAAGAATTAGGAGGCTCATCTTATCAAGGATGAAGTAAAAACAATGTGTTTTCTGTTAATAGACCAAAATTAGAAGTTATGCATGTTATTTTCAATTACAGTGATAACTTACAGAAATGCAATGGTATAATTGGGCGGTTGAGCATATTGAGAGTGGTAGAAGATTAATAAATCCTTGTCTTTTATAGCAAGAAGTCAATATATAACATATGGTATTGTAAATCAACAAAGAGCTGGAGAAGCATGGTATTTAGGGTGAAAAACAAGAACCGCCAAAGAATTAAAAGTGGAAACTATGAAAATCTCATCTGGAGAGAAATTGGTGGTGATAATTGGAACAGGGATTGTGCCTTTTTATTATGAAGCTTTGTGTGCTGTTTGATTGTTAAAAATTATGGTATATTTTAGCAAAACCATGAGAAAAGTGTTCTCTTTTAGGGACAAGGACTAGAACTACAAAAATTTAAATGATGCCTGTTAAGTTTCTTCTGTTTATGTACTCCTAGTAAGCACATCTTTAAATGTAGACAACATTCACTTTCAATATCCAAATTCCAACTCATTTTCCCTTCAGAAGTCAATATTTAGCAGAGAGACTGTCACGACAGGTGGGAATAGTTGCTATACTTATGCTCATAAATCAAATGGCCTGCATTTGTTTCATATGATGACAAGGACTATCACCAAACTCAAAAACAAAAACGAACATGAAACCTAGAGACATATATTGAGAGTGAATGAAAATGGTAGATTTTGAAGAAAAAAAAAAGAAAATGGTAGATTTTGTATTTGACCTACAGCTCTGTTGTTATTAACAGTTTAGATATTTTATTTCTTTCTCGGTAGAGAATATGCTTCATGAAGAGAGGAGTTTTACCATAATACTCTTATATTTCATAAGGCTGAACACCTTGACTTGGGCATATTGGGTCTCAAAAGTCCGCATTGAAATAATTTGCCAAGTACAGGTAGAAGAGCCCTATAAAGCTGAAACAATTGCCCAAATACAGTTCATCAAATTAATTCTGACTTCAAAAGTAGTGAAGGAAAAAAAAAAAAAAAAGTAGTGAAGGAGACATTTCAACTGTCAAATTAACTTCTCAGAAACTTCTAGATGCCATCCTGCAAGGTGCAAAATATCTAGGGCTGGTTGTCTGTAGTCTGATTTCCAGCATCAGGCCAAACTAACTTCATATCTTCCCTGAGACTCGGTTTTTCTCTCTGCAAAGGCATGGAGATTTCCTTCTGAGCAAATACTCTATGACACTATCTTGCATTCATGTCACTTTACTTTTGATCACTGAATTCAAAGAAATGGATGCACACTACTGATCCAATCTACTGCCTCTGTCTTAGAATGTCTGAAACTTTGTAAGGCTCAGCTGGAGATATTTTTAGTTCTCTCCAGAAGGAAAAAAAAATGCATAAATTTGTGAAAACAAAGATTAAAATAAAATAATCATTGAGAGTTCTTCCACGAAAAGTTCCCAATACTGAAATGACATTGATCTCTCAATGAAGTCTATCTAATGATGGCATCTCAGATATTTTAGCACACACTAAATATAATTTTGCTGCATCTATACAATTCTGCTATATATATTTCTGTAGCAAGAATTAAAATTCTTAAAATATAAAAAAATGCTAGTGCAATAAAGGAAAATGTAACTATCATTAATTTTTCTCAGGCTAGCAAGTATATGTATGGATGCATATAATGATATGATTTTATCAGTTTCATGCTTACTATAATATAATGAGTGTAAGATAATTTCATAGGCTTAACTAGTCTGTCACAGAATATTTTTTCATCACAGAACATTTTTATATTCATGTCTTCGAGAACTACTTGTCTTTTAATAAATAAAAATAAATAGAATTTCAAAAATTTGAATTGGTCATTAACACAATTTGTGGTCAAAAATTTTTAAGTATATCGTAAGCCTGTTAAAATCCCACTTCTACACGGACAGAAGGTATACCATTGCTACTCTCCATGTACATGAGACTATAAGAGAGGGGATTGGGTTAAAATCAGGACAGGAAAAATAGTTCTTCCTCTAGGACTAGGGAAAAGGCTAGTAAGCCAAATACATCAGAGCACTCATTTAGGGACGTGCAAGCTTGAGAAATTTGTGTGTAAACAGTTCCAGTTCTCCAAGCTAGGACGTATGGCTCAGAATGTGGTAAATAGATGTGCTCAATGTCAGGCAAAGACTGCAGGAAGAACCAGGATGGGAAGAAAAAGAAAGCAGAGTAGGGAACCAGAAGTTTATTGGAAAGATTTTACAAAAATGAAACAAGGAAAATGTGGATACTTTATCAGCCTGGGTAAAGGCCTTCTCCGCCAAACATAAAATGGCAGGGATAATAGCCAAAAAGCTGCTAGAGAAAATAATTCCTAGGTTTGGGTTGCTTCTGGTGATCGGTCAGATAACAGGCCCCGCATTTGTGAGTTCAGTCTCACAAACATTGGCCAAGGCCGTGGGCACAAATTGGAAGTTACACTGTGCCTACCTGCTCCAGAGTTCTGGACAAGTAAGTGAATAAACCGGACTCTTAAAGAAACCTTGCAAAAGTTAATTCTAATTGAAACTGGTGGTGGATGGGTGGACCTCCTTCCCTTCGCCCTTCTCAGGGCATGGAGCACACCCTATGTAAATTTAGTCTGGGTGTGCCACCACCAGGTGGGAAATCTAGAAAGGGCTATTACTGTCATCCTGACCACCCCCATGGCAGTGAAATTAGAAAACATCAGGACCTAGAAACACGCGTGCCACAACAAAGGAGCTGGGGATGAGGACGCCCCCCCCAGAGATGGACGCTGCCACCGATGGACCCTGCCGACCATGGACTGAAGCTAAAACTCAAAAGGGCTTAACTTTGTTGTCAATTTTATTGTTGCCTGATGATATGGGAGCTTCTGAGTCACGTTATGTTTAAAAGTGACTAGGAGCATTTTTCTATCTGTGTGCAATTGGTTCTGATTGTTAATCCTTTCTTCTACCTTTTCCTGGGTAATTGAAATTGGTCGTGGCATATTTTAATGGGTTTTTAGCTGTTAGTAGGTTTGGAGTATTAATCTAGGAAAGGTGCTGACAACTAAAAGGGGCTTATGTGCTATTACAAACGTGACTCCTAACTGGGGTAATAAGGTCCTCCTCACAGTAGGGCCATGCATCATAAATAAAATGCTAGCTTTCATTAAAGATGGGGTCAAAGCTGTTCAGCTAATGGTCCTCAGAACCCAATACCAACCTATTAATCAGGAGGAGGCAGAATCAGGCGCGTAAAGTCAAGACTGGCTATGGAATGATCAACTGAAAGGGGGGAATGAGGAGCGTGAAAAATAAAATTAGGACCGTTATGCCTTATATCTCTTAATAGCCACCTGGATTCTGTACACTCACTTGCTAGACACTAAAAAGTGGAAAAAAATAGACACTAGCAGCCCTCCTATGGCCACCCTGAAATCACAAGGCCTCTCTCTCTCCGTGCCCTCTGGGAACGAGAGATTATGGCCATTAGGCTCTAGGAATATGGCCATTTGGCTCCAGGAATGTGGCTAATGGCTCCGGGAAGGTGGCTTGGTAACCACACCCGGAGCCCCCTACCGGACCAGTTGACCCCAGGAATGTGGCTACGTTGAAAGACTCACCCTAACCCCCTTTCATGCTGAGTATTGCAAGAGGAAGAGCCCCTCTGTGGTTTCCCTTAATAAGCGCAGGAACCAATCAGATCATGCTGGTGTTCATATTTGAATGTTAGCCAATAAGAGTCCAAGTACCGCAAAAAGTCCTGAATTTGTTTGTGCCTATCTATAAAAAGCTGTAAAATCTGCTGCACTGGGCCTCTTAGCGTCACCGGTAACGAGTGCACGGAGGTCCAGGTTCGAACTCGCAATAAACGACCCTTGCCCTTTGGCTTTGACTCTGGACTCTGGTGGTCGCCTTTGGGGGGTCTCCAAATTTGGGGCATTTCAAAACATACTATTTAAAACATAAACATACCAAGGATAAATTATACTATTTTTTTTTTCAAAAACATATCTAGGGTAGATTATATTATGTTTTTTCAAAAATTTTAGCCTGGAAATGGTAGCATTTAAATTACAGATTTAAAGTTTGTGATGATAAAATGTCTCTGATACTCTACAAATGTATTTTTTTATAAATATAAGATTTAATTGATATGGGAAAATATCAGTTCAGATAATATAGCTTATATTTGAGTAGGTACTTATTATATTGCAAATATTCATTCGTGCAATCGATATTGTCATATCTAATCAAGACTTTCTTAATCACCATATTTTTTAATATTCCAAAGTGTCTGAGGTATTTTATATATACACACACAAAGTTTATACAATCTCACAAAACACTTTTGATTCCTGAAGTAAAATGAGAGGGAAAAGAGTAAGAGAAATGAAAAGGGGAGGATCCATTTCTACTTATCCGTGAAAAGAAAATATATAAAAAAACAAAAATAATATCCCCCAAATTAAAAAAAATAAATAAGCAAAGAGAGCAGTTTGCTCCCTTTAGCACATTATTACTGATACCTTTCTCCTTCTGCACAGAAGTCCCTCCTCACTAAACTGACCCCTGTGTCATTGAGCCAGACCTTGGGATGGGGATGGCAGGAAAGTTTGCCTGTATTATCCTGGTGTTGATGAACACTGCTAATCTTTCAGCTGGGATGTAGCCTTAGGGGGAACACATGTAGAAAGGTGAGGAGAGAGGAAACACCCTTTCAACAGGCCGGAGCTTTTGAAAAAACCCTGAAAATGGATACAGCAACAAATGCTACCACCATCCTATCAGGACGAGCTACTCCCAGTTTGAGAGTGATTTCATGGACGCAGCCGTCCAGAGGGCTTTCTGGGTTTCTCCAGAGCCCTGTGGTCTACTTCTGTTGCTGTCCAGTGGCAAGATCTAATAAGCTGAAAAAGACAGAGGTGTCCTATTTCACAAAGGCTGTCTTTAGGCTTTGCAAATTGAAAAGTGAAAAAAAAGTGTGGCTTATTTTTATAAAGCACCCTGGCCCCTATTCTCTCACTTCTCCTCCTCCTCCTTCTTCTTCTTCCTCCTCTTCTTCTTCTTCCTCTTCTTCTTCTTCTTCTTCTTCTTCTTCTTCTTCTTCTTCTTCTTCTTCTTCTTCTTCTTCTTCTTCTTTTTTCCTTTTCAACTTAAGGGCATTAAAGAGAGAGAAAAAGGTTAATATCCAAAAGCTAAGAGAAGTAAAACCCAAACAAACAAACAGAAGAAAAAGACATTTAAGAAGTGTGTGACTATAAAGGTAAAGAGAAAATACAGAGAGAAAGAATCCCTCCCATCACCATTCATGGATGGTAACTTCTGATTCAATTGCAAATTTCAGCATCATAACCTAAGCTCATTTTAAGCACTTGTTAATTCAAGTAGAAATTGGCTATTCAGTTTTCAGTGCATCCCAATGCATTTCAATCGCATTTACCATTTAGAAAGTTCATCTCCTTTTGGGGCCATTTTGTTAACTCATCAGTTTGAATAATATTAGTTATTATTGTGGAAGTACTGTATTTACTACTATCTCATTGTATATATTTTTCTCACCCATGGGGAGTTCAGCTTCATCAACCAGGAACCATGTCTCAATTCTTTGTCCTTTCATCATGCCTCAGGGGCTTAGTCAAAATCTAGCAAATACTTGTTGAATTAATGGTCAACAGAATCTTATATAAGATATATAAGATTGGTTTAGATTTATTTAGGTTGGTTTAGATTTATTTAGGATTAACTGAAAGAACTCTCTACTACATACATCTCAAGAACGACAGTGCTCAGATCTTAGTAGCCCAGCCCCTTGATCAGCATATTTCAGAATCTCCTTTCTATTCACAATCTCCTTTCTATTCACAGACCAGTGGTTTTCAAATATTTCTTATCTGTGGCGATCATTCCTTCAAATAAATCTGTGTGAGGAATCCCAGATTAATAAGAAGAGAAAACACAGAATTGCTATTACTGAAGTGATATTTGAATGCCTTTAGGTGGGCTCATCTCTCTCTCCACTATTCCTGCATAGCAATCCTTAAAGTATTTTTTTTTAAATATCTTATTTATTTCTTTGACAGAGAGAAATACAGCCAGAGAGGAAACACAAGCAAGGGGAGTGAGAGAGGGAGAAGCAGGCTTCCCACTGAGCAGGAGCCCCATGTTGGGCTTGATCCCAGGTCTCTAGGATCATGACCTGAGCTGAAGGCAGTCGCTTAACCAACTGAGCCACCCAGGCACCCCCAATTCTTAAAGTATTTTTAAAGAAATTTTTAAAGAAAGGAGCCAAAACATAAAATTTGAATCTTGTTTGGGAAATTCACTGCTTTGGAACCTGTACTTTCTGTCATTAAATTATTAATGTATTGACATAGGATAAAATAGAAATAATTAATATTAATGTCTAATAGATTCAGTTTAAAATTATGAATTCTCCCATTTTGTCACATACCCTCCATTTGCTTGGCCTTTATGAAATGTATACTTGATTTTATTTCCTATAATATTGAGCTAGCCATTTTAGAATCATTGCTACATCTTTACAAATGCCCAATATATTTTCTTTAATTTTCCTAATGCGACTGAAGAGCTTAAAAATGTGGGGGAGCAGTCAAGACGATTTTAGCAGAAGGTTAGGAGCTCAGAGGAGAAAAACACTGTTAGAGCTCTACAGTTGCACCACTGTTGTTCTCAGGCCATTATCTTATATCTTGCAATTGGCTTTTAGCTAACTGAGATGTAGTGGCTAAAGCCCAGGACTATCAAGGTGAGGCATCTTATAAGACATCCTCCATTTACTTGAAATATAGCGGGGGTTTTTTTTTGGTTTTGTTTTGTTTTATTTTCAGAATTAGTATGAATCTGAGAAGTTAATCTTCTCCTCCTGCTTTTCCAAACTCATGGTTCTAGAGAGAAGGGTCATAAAAGAATTCACATACATGAAAAGATGTGCCATATTCAAAGTAGGGATGATGTGGTATTTGAAATAGCCCAGTTTTCTCCAAATAAATGTGTGGATTTAATACTATGCCAATTAAAAACTCAACAGGGTTTCTGAATGTGTGCATGTGTGTGTGTGTGTATGTGTGTGTGTGTGTATGTGTGTGTTTACATTCTTATGCAACCCAACAATCTTATTCTATAACATATATGTGCAAGACCAAATATGATCAAAACACTCTTGGATAAGTAAAAGTTGAGAGAATTTGCTGTAAAAGATTCAAAACATATTATAAAACAATAGTGGTGAAGTAAGTTTGGAATTGGTTCATAAACAAACAGACTAATAGATGGGAAAAGAAAGTATGGAAACTATATATATATACACTCCTACAAAGCAGAATTCATAGTTTCACTTTAATATCTGCCTACTAAAATATATTGACACTTTTTTCAATAAACTATGGAATTTTCTAACTTGCTAATGCTGTGTCAAGAACGTAATTTACCATCAGTCACTATGTGAGTTGGGCTTTTAAAATTTTTGTTTTCCCAACAGGGTAGTATTTAAATATTCATCTACCTCTTTCAGTTAATGTTAAATTTGGAGCACATTGTTTTCTTGGAAATATTTTCAAAAACATAAATCATAGAAAAATGACACAAAATAGAAGAACAATTAGAATAACAACAGACTATTAGTTTTCCTATATTAAAATTTTATCTCACTTTCTCTTGCCTATTCATCATCTACTTTAGGATATCTCTGACATTTTCTTTTTTTTTCCCAAAGATTTTAGTTATTTGAGAAAGAGAGAGAGAGACAGAGAGAGAGAGAGAGAGAGAACGTGAGCTTGTGCATGAGAAGGGGGAGGGGGAGAGGGAAAGGGAGAAACAGGTTTCCTGCTGAGCAAGGAGCCTGACACATGGCTCCATTCCTGAGATCATGACCTGACCCAAAGGCAGACACTTAGCTGACTGAGCCACCCAGATGGCCCTTGATCTAAATACTTCAACAGATGCTCAGAGATATCATTTCTCAATATTAGATGCAAATGACAGATTAATTTTCCAGATCATTTTTTTAAACGAAAAGTTTACTTAACCTTTTATTGTTCTCAAGTAGAAACTATTTTTCAAGAGAGGACAATTTTGGAGTGACATTTTGCCATTTTAAGTTTATTTATACATTCTTTCCTGGAGAAGAACTCATTACTGTGATTATTATGTGGGCAGGAGTCCAGTATTCAATGAAACAGTTCATCTTATGCAACATGAAGGTGTGATGTTTGTTGTGCCTTATGATTTGTGACTTCTCCTATTTGGATCATCCTATCTCCAGAATGGGTCTGTTCTATTTCACGTTTCTGTTATCAGGTGATTAGAGCAAGGCTCTGTCTTCTGAAACTAGGTGGCAAAGGAATCAAAGTCAGGATAAAACAAAGGAAGAGCATTTGAGCATTGATCCAAGATGCATCATCAAATCAGCAGTCTTTCAATAGAACTGATATTTTGATCTCCATCTGATGACTCTTTCTATTTTTTCATTGGTTCTCAATGCATATAAAGAAAGGTGGTGATTTAACATCAGAAGACTCCAGCCTAAATTGAAATTACTGTCAGGAACTACCCTTTAACCAACACATTATTTAGACAACAAATACTTATTAAGAAAGGAGTTTTTGTAATAAACCCTTTGTATACTAAAAACTGTATCTCAGTTACTTAATTTTATTTAATTCCATTAAATCTTGGTTAAGAAAGGGTTCCATATGAAGTTCTAATTTAGCATGAGGATTATTTCAACATTCTTTTTCATCAATGTATGGCTTCCAAATAAATAAGAAATCAAATATTTTTGTTGATATTAAAAAACAGCACATCATTTTCAACAAATCTGATCTATGTTTCTCCAAACAGTCTGACATATTGGTGATAGTTATCCTTGGATTTGGGGGTGAAAAACTCAAGACTATGGATGTTTTTCACTTGATCCAATACTATGATCTCTATTCTTGCAGAAATGTGGCCAAGGATCAGATCAAATTACAGCCTTATATGCTCACTGCACATTATCTGGTGGACTGAAATAAATTTGATTCAGCAAAATTAGAAATTAGGGGTCTATTTATCTAATATGCAGATTTGTCATATTGGAGGAAGACCAGTGCTGAATTATTGCTTCACATTCCAGGCATGTGTTCTATTAGTTTAGAACACAGTATGTCATGATCATTGGAAACATTCAACATTCAAAACCTACTTGAAGGTACACAAAGCATAACCACCACCTAATATCCCAAATCCTTCTGTGATGTCAAAAGTTGCATCACTTGACACTTGAAAATGTTTTTTATTGCCCAGATTTCTATCTCAGAAAGCACAGGACTTTCCAGTTGCTTTTGAATATATACTCTTTTTTTTTTCCTCCAGGAGAATGCTAGAGAAAATTACTCTAAAACACAATAATTATGTTTCAGTGAATTCTGAATGTGACAAACATCTTAAATAAAAATGAAGTGCACCTTGTCGTCAAAACTGAAGTAGTCTATCCCGTCTACAGACCAACATATTCATCTTCAGGTGCTGCTGGGAATATGTGATTTTGATGGTTCCCATTTCTGTTCCTCTCTGTGAATTACCTTCAGCCTTTGGAAATTGCCCTACATCCCTATCAGTGGCAACATGTATCTAAAAATTTCTCTGTGTGCCTAATCTTGGGTTCTTCAGTTCCTTAAGTGGAGTACCTCCCAAGAGCACTACTCCTGATTAACTACTACATGAAATTATTTAACTGAGTGTCTGTTTCTGGGGAACTTGATCTAAGACAACTACTATCAAGAGGAGACACAGAAAGTAGAATTTTAGGACTATATTACTTACTCTTTGGTTGGCACTAAGGACCCTATCACTTATGATAAGTGGGATATGGATAAAACCTAGAATATTTTAGAAATAAAATTGTTGGACTATACTTTGGTGATGACCTTAGATGGGATGCAAGTGGAAGGAAATCATTTGTCAATGCAATCTCTCTGGCATTTGAGAAATATGAGAGAAATTGTACTTATAAACAATAGAACTGAATGACTCTCGCTGAGTACCATTGAATCATTGATGAGAGAAAATGACAGGGTCTGGGTGATAAATCACCATTTCAAGAGAAACTGAAAGCACAGAGTCTTTCTGGTAGTATTTAAGGAAACCTTCATTTCTTGCAGCTGGAGGGCAAACAAATGAAGGACTTGGCTTAGGATTTAATTATGAACCTTCAAAGAAGGTTGAGATTTTTAGCCCCAACATCTCTTACACCAATTTTAAAGGCCTCATAGGAAGGGAGCAGGACCATAAGTCCGAGAAGGGTATATTTACGTAGATACATTTGAGACACTTGATCTAGATTCCAGTGAACCCACTAGCCCTGCAGAAGTGACACACGCACACACACATTGGTTTGATGGCAGGGCTTCTCCTCTTCCATGAGTGGAACTAGTATGAGGCAAGTGAGGTGTATAGAGAACAAAATTTAAGGAGACCCTCATTCTCAAGGTTGTGCAAATGCAAGGTCCTCTGGGATCCTGAGATCCTCCAGGTACCCCACTCACCTTATATTAGTCTTAGTCTTTCTTTCTTGCTTGAAGATCATGAAAAGTTCTTAAGTTAGGCACTTCAGGCAATGCTTACACCCTCTCAGGATCTACTCTATCTCTCTTGCTGTCAGTCAGACCAATACTAAAGTTTGAATCTCAGCACAGTATAGATGAAAAGATGCTGAACTTTCTAAGGAAAGAGAAGGATCATGCATTGGATAAACTGCATGATATATCTAATATGTGCCAGCAAGAGTTGGGACAACATACATGGGGAGGAATCCCAAGGTGCTGATGAAGGGGGGCAGAATGTGAAGTTAGATAAGAGAAAGTTTGTAGAAATTGGAGTACTCTTGTGGTAGAAGATTTATCACCTTGGTAAGGACCCGTGATAATTTTACCAATATGCTGCTAGGATGGCCCTTTGAAATTTGGTAAAAACAATTGTTCACACTAATTATGAATGCCATATGGAAGAGGAAGGAGTCAACAGTGGGTATGCAATAGTGTATATCCTAGGGCTAGAAGACTCACCAGCTGACTTTATTCCATGTGCAGAAAACACTATTTACAGGAAATTTATAGAATCTGATAAAAAGTCATGAGCCCATACATAATCCTAAATAAGTTCCCAGACTCAGAATCCATTCCCTTATTTAAAGAGAGGCTGAATGTCAATGAGAAAGTACTTTACAATATCACTTACTGCAAATGACTTGATTCTCTGAGTTATTTGTTGCCTTTTAATCATGTAATTATGTATGGGGAAAAAAAGACCTTTCAAGAATTGCCGAACATTGGTTTGGATTATGTTATTCTTCTGCCCTCTGTTATAATATAGTTCAAAGGGACCTGGACCATCTGGATATTCTGCAGGACAACCCATCCTGTATTGTTACCATCATGTGAATTGCACAAGAAGAGCAAGATGTGACAAGTCTATGGAAAGCCTCAGTAAAAACATCTGAGAAGGTGAGAAGTACACTTTACCAGATTCAAGTCCTGACCTATACATTAAGTAGCTGTGGTGAGCTGAGGTATGGTGGCACATCTTTTATAAAGGACACATTATTGAATTGCGATCTTTCTATCACCAAGAAAAGTTGCCTGATAGTTCATTAAGCATGTCTTAGTTCAGGAAGCAGCATATTCTGCATTTCTCCATATCATTTACTTAGTGACACAGAGACCTATAAGCTTTGAATTGGACCTACATAGGGAAATAATTCTATAACAAATCTAGGCTGCAGGTCAATAAAACTGCTGCTTGAGCCTAAAATAAGGCAGACATTCTGTTGTTAGAGCTATCTATGGTGAATAAAAAAGACATTTTTGTTAGTGTTATAACCAGTGCCACTCCAATAGGAGGATCACAACAAGGTGTCCCTAGGGTTCTCAGACAAACCCATATCATCCACAGCATAGAAGTCTACTCTATGTGAAAACCATCTCTGGTGTACTAGTAGGCATTGATAGAGATAGCTTCTTTGACTATGGGATATCAAATGACTCTATGGCCAAAGAGAGATTCTGTCATACCCACTAAGTTCTAAAGATGGGTATCCCTGGTAATAAAACTCTATAGATGAAAGTGACACATTAGGGACTGGGCATGAACAGGACCAGAGGGCATGAGTGAACTAGGAGACATGTGGCCCAGAGCACCATCAGGTCATCCATCGATGTGTTGAACATAATTGCATGGATGCTAACTTGTGGAGGCAGTTTAATGGGCATTAGTCATCAAGTGAGGATAAAGGAGTTCAGTTTAGAATAGTTTAAGTGTTTTATGCCTTAAATTCATCCAGATAGGAACATTGATTAGAATGAGAGCTATGAAGGAAATGGTAGAAAAGTGGTTGCCCAGGGCTGGGAGTGGGAAATAGAGAGAGGTTGGTAAAAGGGTACGAACTTTCATTTAGAGGATAAATAAAGTCTGATGATCTAATATATAACATGATGACTACAGTTAATGACACTGTACTGTGCAGTTAAATTTTTCTTTTTTTTTTTTTTTAAGATTTAATTTATTTGTTTGACAGAGAGAAACACAGCCAAAGAGGGAACACAAGCAAGGGGAAGTGAGAGAGGGAGAAGAAACCTTCCACGGAGCAGGGAGTCAATGTGGGGCTCCATCCCGGGACTCTGGGATCATGACCTGATCTGAAGGCAGACGTTTAACAACTGAGCCACCCAGGTGCGCCTTGTACTTAAATTTTTTTAAGAGAGTATAACATAAATGTTTCATTAAAAGAAGAAAAAAGCAAATATGTAAAGTTAAGGATGTGTTAAGTAACCCAATGGGGATTCCTTTCACAATGTATAAATATAGCAAATCGGGGCGCCTGGGTGGCTCAGTTGGTTAAGCGACTGCCTTCGGCTCAGGTCAGGATCCTGGAGACCCAGGATCGAGTCCCACATCGGGCTCCCTACTCGGCAGGAGGCCTGCTTCTCCCTCTCTCACTCCCCCTGCTTGTGTTCCCTCTCTGGCTGTGTTTCTCTCTGTCAAATAAATAAAATCTTAAAAAAAAACATATAGCAAATCATCAAGCTGTAGGCTTAAAAAAAATCTCACAATATTGTCAGTTACACCTCAATGAAGCTGGAAAAAAGAAAAAAGAATGAGAGCTATGAACAGAGCCTGGGTTGGACATATAAATTTGGAAATTATTTGTATAAGGAGAGCTGTTGAAGCCATAGGAATGAATGAATGAAAATAAAACAGGATCTTCATAATGACCTTGAGGAACTCCAACATTTGATGTTTTGGAGGAAGAATATTAGCCTGCAAAAGAGACTCAGAAGCATCAACTAGAGCTGTAGGGAGATGACACGGAGACTAGGGTCATGAAGCTAAGAGGAGGTTTTGTAAAGAAGACTGTAATTTTGAGTGTCATATGAGGCTAAGAGATCAAGTAAGATGAGAATGAAAAATGTCCATTGCATATAATGAGTTTAATAGAGACAATATTATTTCAGTGACAAAATCAAACAGGTAACAGATTGAATTGGATTGCTGTGTATCTAAGCTGATGTAGAATGGAGACCAAAGGAAGAGTCAAGTCTCTTAAGTTATTTGACTATAAAGGAGAGAGAAAAAATGAACTTGTATTTGGAAGGCCTATGTACAGGATGCCTAGGTGGCTCAGTGGTTTAAGAATCTGCCTTTGGCTCAGATCACAATCCCAGGGTTCTGGAATCGAGTCCCTCCCTCTGCATGTTTAGCCCTCTGCTTGCTACTCTCCCTGTTTATGCTCTCTCTCTCCCTCTCTCTTGCTCTCTCTAAAAAATCAATCAATCTTAAAAAAAAAACAAAGGAAGAACTATGTCAAATTGTTAAAGCACTGTTCATTTTGTTTATTTGCTTGTTTTTTTTTTTTTAAGATTTTATTTATTTGACAGAGAGAAACACAGGCAGAGAGGGAACACAAGCAGGGGGAGTGAGAGAGGGAGAAGCAGGCTTCCCGCCGAGCAGGGAGCCCGATGTGGGGCTTGATCCCGGGTCTCCAGGATCATGACCTGAGCTGAAGGCAGTCGCTTAACCAACTGAGCCACCCAGGCGCCCCTATTTGCTTGTTTTAAACATGAGCTTGTTTAAAGATTGCAAAGCTCCAGCTCGTGGGGACTTCCAGCTCCTACTGAGGAAGCAGAAAGCTGGGGAGAACATTCCTCCCACACTCACAGCAACATTCACAACAGCCCAATATGGATCACCAGCAGGTTCACAATTTTTATTGAACCCATCTGAGAGGTGAGGTTGCAGAACTACCAACCAGTTTAAAATCTAAAGAAAAACCATTGTGTACAAGGAGAGACTGAAAGTAAGCATTTGCTCACAGGGGTAGATGTAGCCAGACATTGATAACAATTCAACTCAAATTTTAATTAATTATAAAGAATTGAGTGTGACCTAGTAAGAGGCCTGAATACAGAACCACATGTGATCCAGGGAAACAAAAGTCATTGATTCATACACAGGATTTTTTTCTTATTGAAGCATGATTAACATATACTGCTACATTGTTTTCAGGTGTCCAGCACAATGATTCAACAATTCTATACTCAGTGCTCACTATAGTGTATGTAATCACTATCTGTCAGCAAACAATGGAATTATGGTCTTATTGATTATATCCTCTATGCTGTCCTTTTCATCTCTCTGACTTATTTCTTTTATAACTTAAAGTTTGCACCTCTTAATCCCCTTTATTTCACTCACCACCTGCCCCCACATCTTCCTGGGGTACCATAAATTTGTTCTCAGTTTGTATCGGAGGACTGCAAACTGGAGGACAGTGGCAGAAGGAAAGCAAATGGGAACTAGGGTAATCTAGGGAGGGAAACGAAACAACAGAGACTTTGGACACAGAAACAAACTGAGGGACTTGGAGGGAGGGGGGTGGAGGGATGGGAGAGCCTGGTGGTGGGTACTGGGGACACCTAAAGCGTGGAGCACTGGATGTGGGGAATGGGGAATGAATCTTGAAACACTGGAAAAAAAAATTTTAGTAACAATAAAAAAAAAAAAAGAACCTGTGTTTTGTTCTTTTGTTGTTGTTTGTCTCCTATAGGATCTTCTTAATAAGGTTAGGGGCAGGATGAAAGTCCTATAAAGAATACCTCTTGCAGTGAAGGTCTGGGGAGGAGAGTCTTGGCAACTCTAGTAAAGGCATGGACTACAGTCTTGGTCCTTTTCCTTATCTCTTCTGCAAAAATACAGTTCTGAAACATTTCAAGAAAGATAATAGATTCTGTTGCTTTTATCTTATTTTTCCCCAGAATTCTTTATTTTTTTTAACATATAATGTATTTTTGCTTCAGGGGTACAGATCTGTGAATCATCAGTCTTACACAATTCACAGCATTCACCATACCACATACCCTCCCCAATGTCCATCACCCAGCCACTCCATCCCTCCCACCCTCTCTCCTCTAGCAACTCTCAGTTTGTCTCCTGAGATTAAGAGTCTCATATGGTTTCTCTCCCTCCTCAGTCCCATCTTGTTTCATTTTTTCCTCCCTTCCCCCCTTGACCTCCCACCCTGTCTCTCAAATTCCTCGTATCAGAGAGATCATATGATAATTGTCTTTCTCTGAACCTGTTGCTTTTAGAACACAGGTGAAAATCTATTGTAACTAGGGAAATAGAATAGAAAAATATTTTAAATCCTACCAGTGTGGAGGAGCAGGAAAAGATGCTGGGCTCAGAGCTACAGCCAGAGAGAGGGCTAGATGATTGAGAATGCCCTACCCCTGTGACCCAGGGACTCAGTGGCTACCTAAGACTGAAGATTAAATAGAGTAACAGGGATGCTTCTTCTCCTTCCCCTTCAAAGCCGTCACCAGGCTTGCAACATGGGGCAACAAGTAGTACAAATAATTTTTCTTACAGAGGAACATGAAGGAAGGCATCATGTAACAGGAAGACCTAATGCTAAGAGTAGGATGGACATTGGTGGGTGGTGGTTCAGGTCTCACCTCGAAACGTAAGGTGATATTGGAGGAATTTGAGGACTGTGGTTCTTGGAAGGTAATTACAGCAAAAAGAAATAAAAAACCCACCTTACCTTCTTACTTGATTGACTCAACCTCCCACAGTAAAGTTTTAACAGAAGGAAAAGTTGTCCACTGGAGTCATAACAATTAATTTGCTTCAATATCTACTGCTCATTACTGTACCAGATACCCACTTTCCACAAAAGAAAAAAAATATATAAGAGATACAAGAACTGTGCAAAAATAGCACATGTTCAAAAAACCAAACAGTAGGAATGAAATGACATCAGGCATATTTAAAATAATTCCAATGGGCACGTTAAAGTGTCTTGTGCGAAAGGTGGGCAGTATGCATGATCCACTGGATAATTTCAGCAGACATTTAGAAACTATAAGAAAGAATCAAATAGAAAAATACATGAATGGGGCACCTGAGTGGCTCAGGAGATTGAATCTCTGCCTTCGGCTCAGGTCATGATCTCAGGGTCCTGGGATCAAGCCCCACGTCAAAGTTTCTGCTGGGTGGGGAGCCTGCTTCCCCCTCTTTCTCTGCCTGCCTCTCTGCCTACTTGTGATCTTTCTCTCTCTGTCAAATAAATAAATAAAATATTTTTTAAAAAAAGAAAAAACACATTAACAAAGGCAAGGAATGCTTTTGATGTGCTAGACAGTTGATTTAACACAGCAGAGGAAATTATCAGTGAACTTAAACATAGGTCAAATTGAAATGGTATAAATTTTCACACACAAAAAAGTGAAAACAAAAATGACCAGAGCATCTAAGAGCTATGAACAAACTAAGAATAAAATTAAATAATCTAAAATATATGCCACCAGAAACTCAGAAAAAGACGGGATGAGAAAAAAGACATATTTGGACAGAGCAATGAGACTCTCCCAAAATTGTCTGTATAGACCACCCTTAGACTAGACAAAGAAATACCAAAACTAAAATGTGAGTTTAGAATGGTGGTAGGTTAGAGGGTTAATATTCAAAGTCAATTATATTTCTGTATGTTAACAGGACAAAATTAGAAATTGAAATAAAGTAAAACTGGTATAATTACCAAAGCACTAATATATAAAATAAGTATGACCTTCCAAAGTGCATATAATATCTTATATGTGCTGAAAATAACAAATTACTGATGAATTAAAGAAAAGGAAATGTAATAAATGTAGAGAAGCACTGATTAATTAAAACAAAAGAGGTAATAAATATACAGAGACTATCCAGAAGCTCAGTATTGTTAAATTGTCAATTCCTCCAAAACCGAACTCAAAAGAATTGCAGTTGAAACCATTTCTGTGTAAAGAAGAAGGATGATTCTCAAATTTATAAGGAAATCAAAAACAAAAACAAAAGAAAAGAAAAATAAATAATTGATAAGTGAAGTTGAATTTTAAAGACATACTTGCTGGTTGAAAGTGCAAACACCTGGGACCCCTGGTGGCTCAGTCAGTTATGCAGCTGCCTTTGGCTCTGGTGGTGATTCCAGGGTTCTGGGGTTGAGTCCTGCTTCTGACTCTTTGCTCAGTGGGGAGCCTGCTTCTCCCTGCTTGCAATCTCTCCCTCTCTTGACAAATAAATAAATACAATTTTTTAAAAAGTGTAACTATCTATCACTTCACGGATACTTTGCGAAGTATGTTTTATAGATGAACAAAATGAGGCATAGAGAATTATATTGCTTAAAGATACATAAGCAGGTAATAGAACTCATATTTAAATCAGAAATTCTAAAATCAAAATATTTCAGTATATTACCTCAAAGCTCTTAACTCAAGGTGACTGAGCATGTGGTGTTATTTACAAAACTGTATTTGGCAAAGAAACTAAAAGCATGTGTAACATTTTAGAAATTGATTTTTAAAATTTTTTTTTTAGATTTATTTGACAGAGAGAAACACAGCCAAAGAGGGAACACAAGCAGGGGGAGTGAGAGAGGGAGAAGCAGGCTTCCTGCCGAGCAGGGAGCCCGATGTGGGGCTCCATCCCGGGTCTCCAGGATCATGACCTGAGCCGAAGGCAGTCGCTTAACCAACTGA
The DNA here is from genome assembly GCA_004023965.1 of Spilogale gracilis. NCBI lineage: Eukaryota > Metazoa > Chordata > Mammalia > Carnivora > Mephitidae > Spilogale > Spilogale gracilis. The sequence continues at coordinate 21,043 of PITA01018710.1, forward strand.
GCCACCCAGGCGCCCCAGAAATTGATTTTTTTAAACAGTTATTACAGAAATAAGCATATTATTTTATATAACATAATTATTGTTACCTTTTCCCCTGATTTCACTAACTTACTGTCTTTTACAAGTGATGATTTTTTTTCCCTATGGTGAAGACATAGTAATAAACAAGATATTGACTTACAATGCTTCAAATCTCAGAGCTTGGAGTTAACTGTCAGGATTCATTTTCTGGAAGGGATTAGAATGGATCACTATAGTTTATGGGGACAATTTAGGAGTGAAGAGTTCACTGCAATGTGGGAGGTGATACTAGAAAGCTCCCAGGCCCTGATATAAGCTAACTCATAGTCAGGCACTTCTATCCATAATATGGAAAATTGGATACCAAGGCAAGAAAAAAATAATATGGTATGTGAATCTACAAAAAATCGATCAGGGACACTACATTTAAAAATAAGCAGATATTTTGAAAACTACTCAGGATGAAAAAGGATTCTAAAGCTCATTAGAAAAAAAATACATTTTACAGAAATACTTATCTTAAAGTGGTCACTTAAATATTATGTCTCCCCAAGAGGAAAACTCCTCTTTTACTTCTATTATTGTCTTCTTTTGAAGGAAAAAGACTTTCTGATTTAAAAAGGAAAGATAATACTGGTTACTCTGAACCAAAGCTTGCAAACTTTGAAGGGATTTTGTGAGTAACTGGTTTGTTCTACTGACCAGGATTAATTATAGCCTTAGTCATCAAGAGGACCTGGAAATGTGAATTCCAGCCACTATTAGTGCTCTTAATGATCTTTGCAAATTAAAAAAAAAACTCCAGGAAGTAGACAAATATATAAAGGATTTCTTTTTAAGATTATTTCTGCATTAGAAATGAACAAGAGAGAATGAACATCATTCCTTTAGTGACTCTCAAGAAAATAAGCAGAATCTTACTCCTGTTTGCAATATTAGTTGCAAAACGTGTTAGTATCCAGTGTTGCCAGAGTCAAATTTACTGAAAAGAGAGAAGAATTTGCTTTGGATATAGCAACTTTTAAGGCAGTGGTTCAGTGAAAAATAAATCTCTACTTCTGATAAAGCAATAAAAATGTTGGGCCCTCATTGCCGATTAGGGTGGTTGAATGGGTACATTCCTTGTTCAGATGATGATTTAAGATAACTTGACTCTCTGACTCTCCTTGAAAAAGTAAATGACACAAGATTTAAGAGAAGCCACATGTGTGCCCCCTAGTATCAGCCACAATGTATCCCCTAGTATCAGCCACAATGTGACTGATGATCCCAGTAACCTACATCAAGAACTATGGGCAAGGTTGGTTGGAGGTGGGGCTTTTGGCTTTATTTCTTGTGTGTTTGTTTGTTTGTTTGTTTGCCTTTCATTTCAACCCAATAAAAGCTTTGCTTTGAATGTCTAGATGTAAAGAGTAAAAGTGTGCTATGCCTATGTGGATCAGTTAGGGAGGAATGAGGTCTATTGTTGCTACTGGGGGGCTTCACAGCTGATGGTAAGAAGAAAGTCCTGAATTAGCTTGGCTTGTGGCCAGTTCAAAGTCTTCCTCAACAGAATTTGTACTGACTACTCTGCTGTCTACTACTCTAGTAGTAGTACTTCTCCTCCTCCTCCTCCTCCTTCTACTACTACTACTACTACTACTAATCTGTCATATCATCTGCAATCCAAGTCTGGGATTACCTCTTAGTTCTCACACAGAGCCTTCCAGAACGTGTAACTCTGATTTTCAAAATGAACAAGAAGGTATATTCCAGTAACATTAGATCAGCTAGTAATTTGTGCTATGGAATAAATTTATTTCAGGTTTCATTTACATCATTGATTTCAGGCAACAGTACCTATTTTATGTAGACACTCTCCTAAGTATAGTGACACAGCATTGAATCAGACACAAAATGCCCCACAGAGCTTGAATTCTAAGCATTAGTGAAGAAATATTTTATGGGAGTCAAACAAGAAGATGATAATCACTGCGATTGTCCTTTATTGACCAATAAGCCAGGAAAATGTCAGAGTTGAAAGCAAATGACCTGTCAAGGCTTCTTGTACATGTCTTATATGTAAAATGGGGAAATAAAGACTAGAATACTATATGGTTGGGATAATATTCAACAATTTTCATTAAAGAAAATGATTTTTGAATAGCAGCAACAGTAAGATTTGCAGTGCCATTTTGAAGACCTTGTTTTAGTCAACATTTCACAGCAATTTTAAATGTATAATATTGTATTTTATGTTGGGAAAGGGAATGAAAGTGAAGTGCAATAAAAACAAATACAGAGATAAATGAAAATAAATATGCAGAAACCACTTAGAAAAAATATATCTAAAGTATGTTGCACATATGAGACGCTTCCAATAAAGACCTCAATCACTCATGTCCTGCTCTTTTTGTTAAGTTTTATTTATTTTTGCACATGCGCACGAGAGAGAGTGTGCGTTCACACACACACACACATGCATGAACAGGGGGCAGAGCAGAGGGAGAGGGAGACAAGCAGACCCCTTCTGGGCAGGGAGCCATGACCAGGGCTGGATCTCAAGACCCAGATCATGACCTGAGCCAAAATCAGACACTTAACCCACTGAGCCCCTCAGGTGCCCCTTCTTATCCTGCTTTTGATCATCCCTTCCATGTATCCTACACAGGGGCGACTCATCCCTTCTCACTGTTCACTGAATGACAAGCAAAACTTAAAGGAGTTGAGGAACTACCTTTGATTCTGGAAAACCAAGGCTGAAATCTGGCCTCTACTACATATTGGAGACCTTTCTTCTAGCAGATTCAAGAAATTAATAACTATTGTTCTCATTTTATGGTTATTAGAATTAATATTAATTTTGGGGCACCTGGGTGGCTCAGTCATTAAGGGTGTGCCTTGGACTCAGGTCATGATCCCGGGGTCCTGCGATCGAGCCCTGCATGGGGCTCCCTACTCATTGGGGGAAGCCTACTTCTCCCTCTTCCACTCCCCCTGCTCGTATTCCCTCTCTCATTCTGTGAGATAAATAAATAAAAAGCTTTAAAAAAAGAATTAATATTAATTTTAATATTTTCTTCTTCCTTCTGACATGGATTTAGGAATAGGACTTAACTTTTTATCCATAGTGCAGTTTAGGGTCTGAAAAATTCTCAGCTTTCAGTAGAAGTTTCCTGAATGAATAAATGAATGATATATTTGAGATGATGCCTTATTTGTAGATAACATGAAGTTTAGGTGAGAGTAGATAGTTTGAATGAAGGAATGTAGTCATAAAATGTGACTCATTAGGGTAGAGCTTGCAGGGTAAAGTAATATAAGAACAAATTTATAAGCATCTAGAAATGCTCAGGAATAAATGGAATCCTGAGAGGATCAGGGCATGTGAATTACGTGTACAGATGATACCTGTGGGCTCCAGAGATACACTGAACCATTTAAGTCCTATATCACTGTTAAGAGAGGTAAGGGGGTTTAAGTGGGGGAAATAGATTAAGTTCTTAAAAATACGAAGCATGAAACTTTATTCTTGGTTAAAACCCTGGATTTTGGGAAATTTTAACTTGCCAATGACTACATCAAAGTCAAGCATGAATTATTAGACACAGATGTGAATCAGGAAAATAGAAGCAGCTGCTCTTGGGCTCGCCTGGCCCAGTCAAGCCTTTGGCACGATGACATTTTCCTTTGTTGGAATTGTATGAAAGGATTCCTGGAAGGCAAATAATCCTAATATATAACTTCTTGATAGATGATTTCTACAAATGGATTTTCTGTCCCTGATTAGCAAAACAGGCTATACACGAGGGCCTCCTTTGGGAAGTTCATGAGAATAAGGCTACTTTCCAAATGTTTCTCTGCATATTTCATTGCAGCCCTTGGACTGTTTTCCTAAAAACTGTTGGTATTGCTCAGAGACCCCGTCTTTGATTTCAACTCTAACACTTTCTAGTATGGATGCCTCTGTGTGGGAAGTGCAAGTTATTTGACAAGTCTCTTATGCTTGGAGAGTTACTTATGAAAGAAAATTGTTTCAAAGCAGAACTGGATGAAGCTAAATAAATTTTAACTTTGATAAAAGGCTATTTTGGGCAAAATAATTTCAATGCCAAAAAGATGTTTCAAAATGGGATAGAAGATGAGATTGTACTTTGATGGTGTGGAGGAAGCAAATGAGACTCAAGGCAGGAATCACTGAGGAAGAAGCAATCGGAGAAGCAAGATTAAGATATCGCCCTTTAAGAAATGCGGTGTTGCCCTAAAGCGTGGAGCACTGGGTGTGGGGAGTGGGGAATGAATCTTGGAACACTGAAAAAAAAAATTTTAGTAACAATAAAAAAAAATAAAATAATAAAATATAAAAAAAAAAAGAAAAGAAAAGAAATGCGATGTTGCTTGATGTGAGGCGACCGGCTTACAGTGCTTCTTAGGACAGTCTTTCCTTGATGTAGTCTTCCATTGATTCTGATTGCTATGTCTATGTAAAACAAAATGTTTTGCAATTTTTTTAAAAATAATATTTTTAAAAATTCATTTTGGGAATTCTCTGAAACTTGTAGTTGTCCTAATCTAAAAATTCTATATACTTGTTGATTTAATTAGACATTATCTTATTCTCTTCAATACAATTGCATAGTTTGTGTCCAAATCCTTGGTAATTCCATTTACTATATCCCGCTGTTTATACTAAAGCTATTGATTTGTGTGCAACATGTCTGAATTTTCTCATTATTATAAGTTTTGAGAATTTTTAGATTGATTCCTTTTTTCATTTTATCTCTCATTCTCCCTCTCTCTCTCTTTCACACACACAAACAACCTTTCTCAGTCAGACATTCTTGTAGATACCGGAGATTTAAAAGTGAATATGAAAACAATGATAAATACAACTACACACCTAAGAGAGGGTTAAAATAAAAAAGAAAATGAAAGTATCAAAAACTGGCAAGGATATGGAACAACAGGTACTCTCATTCATTGCTGGTAAGAGGCCCAAAAACTTTGAAAGAGAGTTGTTAGCTTCTTGATTTTTGCAAAACTAAGTATACATCCAGCATATTATCCAGCAATTTCACTCCTTGGTATCTACCCAAATGAGTTGAAAATTTATGTTCACAAAAAAAAAAAAATGCACACAAACATGTATAGAACATTTATTCACAATTACCAATACTTAGAAGCAACAAAGATGTCCTTCAATAGATGAAAGGATCAACCAACTGTGGGATATCTGTATAATACAATATTTTTCAGCAATAACAGTAAATGATTTATTAAGTCACAAAAAGATATGAGGATGGGCGCCTGGGTGTATCAGTGGGTTAAAGCCTCTGCCTTCAGCTCAGGTCATGATCTCAGGGTCCTCGGATCGAGGCCCACATCAGGCTCTCTGCTCGGCAGGGAGCCTGCTTCCTCCTCTCTCTCTGCCTACTGGTGATCTCTCACTCTGTCAAATAAATAAATAAAATCTTTAAAAAAAAAAAAGATATGAGGAACCTTAAGTTCATTATGGTAAGTGAAAGTAGAGAATCTGAAAAGGGTTCATACTGTATGATTCAAACTAAATGACATCTGGAAAAGGCAACACTATGAAGACTCTAGAATGATGGGTGGTTGTCCAAGGACAGAGATAGGGCGGGGGGAGGAAGGGAGAGATGAATCAGTGGAACACAGTAGAATGTAATGATTCTGTATGATACCGTAATGGTGGATATGGATATATGCCATTATCCATATGTCAAAACCCATCTAATGCACAAACACAAAGAACAAGCCCTAATGTAAACTTTGGACTATGGCTAATAATGATCTGATGTTGGCTGGAAACAAATGCAAGATGGCTTGCACTAATATCAGGTGTGCGCAGGAAAATATATGGGAACTTTTTGTACTTTATGTTTGATTTTTCCATAAACCTAAAATTGCTCTAAAATAATATCTATTAATTAAAAAAATTAGTATGAAAGATCAGTTCCCATTCTTCTGGCACCTGCATTATGGTAAAAGGAGGTAAACAGTGAATAAAAAGGATGGGTACAGATGGTGATAAATGCTAGGAAGATTGAGGAAAGCACACACCCTCTCTTAATAGATAATGGTTTGGCATTGGGCTGGGGACTTTTAAATATCATGGTTAAAGACCTCTCTGTGGGCACCTGGGTGGCTCAGGTCATGATCTCAGGGTCCTGGGATCCAGGCCCACATCTGGCTATCTGCTCAGCAGGGAGCCTGCTTCCCCCTCTCTCCCTGCCTCTCTGCCTACCTGTGATCTGTCAAATAAATAAATAAAATCTTAAAAAAAAAAAAAAAGACCTCTCTAACACATTGAAGCTGAATTAGAATCATTAGAATCAGCTGTTGTTCAGAAAGGACATTTGTGTCGAGTTTTTATCAAAACTGCATCTCCAACATGAGTTTGAGCAAATCTAACTTAAATAGAACAGTCTCTAAGAGGTCATGCTGTTTCTTCACCTTCTCATTTCCAATTCCTGAATATCCGAGAGTGACCTTTTGAAAACATCAATTTGATTATAGCAGATTCCTGCTTTCAAATCTTTGCATGATGCCTCCAATAGAACAGAGTACAGTCTTCCCATGTGATTTTTCAGGCCCTTTGCTAACTAGACTGTCATTCCTTTCCAACTTAATCTCACACACTGTTCCTTCTGCTCGGCTAGAATACCATCCTCACTAAGTTCCCACCTGAACTCTTTTTTTCCTCTTGAAATACATCATATTCTCCATGACCTCAGGACCTTTCTACATTCTAGTCCCTCTTTCAGGGATTCTCTCTCAAGTGCTTTTTGTATTGGCCATGATGATTAGCACTAGGAGAAGATCTTAACAAAGCAAACAGTGATAAATGTGTGTCCTTCATTCTTCTGTCAAATATTCCCATGGCTCTCTTCCTCCTTTGTTCAGATCTTGGATCAAAAGTCCTTTTTCTACAGAGGCCTTCCTTGGCCTCTCATGTATCTCCTTTCTTACTTTTGCCCCCTTAGACTCATCATGATCAAGCACACTACCAATTTTCTTACAATATTGTTAATGTTTCTAACCAACATATAATCTTCACGAGGGCAGGAATTATTTATCCCTTTGGTTCACTGCCCTGTCTTCAGAGCTGAAACAATTTATCCACAATGATACTCGATAAATACTTGACGAGTGAATGAATCAGAGCATAAGGTAATATTTATAAAATGTCAACACTTTTTTTTTTTGGTTAAAATTATAAAGAGCTTTAATGGAAATAAACATCACCTTGTTTTAGGTTTTATCTGAATATATTACAAATTATACCTTACAAATTTGCATTTTCTTTTCCTAGATGCATAAATGTTTCCCTAAATATAGATACTGTTGTCTGTTTACTGAAATATATTGGGGGGTTCAATCAGAAGGCCATACTAAGGCAATTATTCTGTTCATGATTGAAAGTGAGTAAAATTATAGCTTGTAGTATTATAAGAGACCCAGAGAAAATAGAATGAATGTATACTTTTTATTCCAAACCTACACTTTTGGAACTAGATTTTATCATTTACAACTTAAATACAGGTTTCTATTTAGTTCTGCATAAAATGGTAAATATACTTAATGCATTGACTTATAATAAAATCATTTAAGACACTTTAGTGAAAATAGGACATTTTCTACATTGATTATTATAGGGAAGCTATCTTTAGTTAGCAATTTTATTATAAAATATTTTTGCAATCGTAGTCAGAGGCAGAATACTGGATTGGAGGCCTTTGGCTGATCTCAGATGAAACCTATTTTAGTTTACTTAAAGAAGGTATGGGCACCTGGGTGTCTCAGTCATTAAGCTACTGCCTTCAGCTCAGGTCATGATCCTGGAGTCCTGAGATCGAGCCCCACATCGGGCTCCCTGCTCGGCGGGAAGCCTGCTTCTCCCTCTCTCACTCCCCCTGCTTGTGTTCCTTCTCTGGCTGTGTTTCTCTCTGTCAAATAAATAAATAAAATCTTAAAAAAAAAAGGTAAATATATTGCAAGAATGGGGAGGAATTGATAGTATTAAAAGAAACCCTGAAAATCCAGACATTGGCTGGGACAGATAATAAAAACATCAGGATTTCATAGCAGGAAACGGGTTCCAAACATCCTCTAAATGGGTTACTCTGGTAGAGAATTAGGTTAGGATTGAGGCCTAGGTCTACACCCCAGGGGAATTGTGATTGATCTGCCCAGTCTGATGGTCTAGAATGAGGGAGCAGCTAAGCACTACAGAGGAAACTGGAAGGCCATATTGACAAAGGAAGGACGCATGTGGCCATCCAGCAAAATTTAAGGGGCCCATTGTCCTGATTGATTAAATAGGTTAAAGCAGGTAACTAATGCCAAGAAATCATGGAAAAGAGGAATACGCGATCAATTCAAGGAATTTGTATTACAATGCCTAAAAAGCAAGGTTTTTAAATTGTGTTTTTGTTTAGTTTGGTTTGTATTCAGATGCCTGATAATTTTCAGAACTCAGCAGTGTTTGCAGGTCTAATAAAGAGATCACTCCCTAGAGTCCATTCAGACAAAAATTAGAGGATACGGCTTTACAATAGTTTTGAGCTTTTGTTTGATAGGTAATATTGCACAGCTTTGCAAGAGGAAAACAATCTATACTTGTTTCTCCTGAGAGCTAGGTACAGAAAAGAAATAAAATATAAGAACCTGTTTTTGTGAATGTGTAAATGAGCAATACATTAAAATCCCAATAGAAATAAGTCTTCATGGTGCTCATCTCTAAAACTTTCAAAGCTGGCAATTTTAGCGACCGTCCCACTGTTAATTCTCATGTTCTGAGTAAATGTACTTACTCTGCTTACATCTGTCCTGAACAAGGTATTACTCTCATGTTTCATAGGGTTTTTTTTAGTGCATATATGGTTACAAGGAAAGAGAATTGTTCTCATAGAAATAAAAAAATCAAGTGAACCTGTCCCCATATTTATGGTTCTTCCTCCCACTGTCTAGAGTTTATTTATGTGAATGTCTATGAAATGGTTTCCTTGGTAACCAAAAAGAGCCTGGATCTGAGTGGTTATATTGAAGGTTCACACTTTTAGACATCATTTGCTTTTAAAGATTAACTGTTGAATGAATGTTCAGTAAAAACATGTGAAAGACTATCACCAATTTTATTATAGAATGAAGTCTCACTGATGTTTTCCCCCTTGAACATCTTGGCATCTTGTTGCATCCTAGAGATTCGTGTGATTAGTTATAATTCAGGGGATTTTTTTTTTTTTTTATTTATTATAGGTGCCATTTTAGAAAGCTTGGTAGAGAGGCAGCTCCCCTTTCCAAATTTGTTTACAACTAATTGCAAAATTCTATAACTTACCCACCCTCTGAATCACATCTAACTCTCAAATGTCTAATGATACCAAAACACATAATAAACAAAAGACATGACGTGCCTTCATGTGCCACACTGCCACAGGCAAAGGCAAAAATAAATGTCAGAGGGAATAAAATATTGACTAATTTTAACTGAATCAAAAATCTTGTCAACAGCAGGCGGTTATCAGTGTTTATTATGAAATAGGAGAAAAATGTCTTCATTCTGATGTCTAGCTTATCTATGTGGCCATATTTCATATTAAAATTTTAAGTACTAACTCCTACTGAATTGATGTTTATCCAGCTGTCATTTCTCTCTTTCATCCAGCTGTTCTCTTGACTCTTCCAGAAATATTTTTGTAACATTATGGTTATTATCTGAAATATTTGGTTTTAATAAAATGTTTTATGCAATGCCATAACTCCAGAAATCAATTTATGTCCCATTTATGAGACTGTAAAAATACAGCCTGCTATAGTACCTAACCAAAGGATGAAGAGAGTTTAGTAGCTAGGAAATGATCATGACAGGTGTAACTCCTTTGACACCTTAGCAATCATTTTGCTACTTACGTTATTTTTCCTATCTAGCCTCTTAATATCTCCATGCAATTCACGTAGTGAGTAAAAACAAAACAAAACAAAACAAAAAAACAAAACAAAAAACCCAACCCTGTCAAGGTTCCTATCCTCCTGTTTTTCTGGACAGTTTCTCTAAAACATTAAAATCATGTTTCCCTTGCCGGGAACACTGGAATGACAGCTTCTCTGGTGTTTCTGTGACATGGTCGGCTTCCCTGTTCATCCCCATCCCCTTTAGGGGCATGCATTGTCATTGGCATGCCTGGACTAGGTAGGTCAGTTACTGAATCATTTTCAAATGTTTTTGAATAATTTTGAAAATTAATGAACCAGACTCTTATTTTACTACTGTATTAGATACTTGAATCACGAGTATTGTTTTCTTTCTGCAGCATTAATTGTTCACATTATGTGCTACTACTTTTTGAGATTAATTATAAAAAATTAAAAGAGGAAACAACCCTCATTCAAATAAACATCTTTCCTGACTTTGGGTCTTTTTATTTTTATTCTGTTATGTTGAAATTGTGCTTTATACCATCAAAGATATTCTCTCACCATGCAAACATCTCCCCAGACTTGAAATCTCATGAAAGAATGAAGCGTTTTCCTTTTTTCCCAAATAATGTCTGTTGAGTTAGTGCACATAAAAGAAGATTTATTTTCTTTGATTCTGTAAATGTTGAGGCAGAACTTACTGCCATGATCTGGCAAAAGCTAATTAGCTACATTTTCTTCTTCCATTCTTTCACTCACTTGCCAAATAAATAAGAATTTAAAATAGTGGTGTATCCTAATACATATTTCTACAGGTCTGCAAATTCTATGCATTGAGTTAAAAAGTGGTCATTTAGATGATTTGGATTGCTCTTTCATAATTTCCCCGAAACCTATCTTGTATCTGAATTTTGACAGTGCTCATGTTGGCAATGGGGTTTCAAACTATAATGTTGTCAAAAGATGCTCAGATGGAGATTTTATGTAGTTTCTCTCAGGAAGTATAGTTGAGTTTTAATACACATAGTTGATGAATATGCGCAAAACAAAAGAATCTTGGCTAAGCAACCTATTGCCTATTCAGGTCATGGAACTGACCATTCCTACTAGCTCATTGCATGGATGTCTAACAACACATGAAGATTCATTTGCTTTGTTTTCTCTAAAGAGGTGATAGCTAAACTGAGATCTGAGGAAAAGAGAGGACGAGAATATTTAAACAGAGATCCCTATTTGGAAAAGAGTTGATCATTGATGTGAAGCTGATATAAGGCCAGTACTTTAGGCATGGAATGAGCTGGGTGGAAAATTTTACCCGATAGGCTGGAATATAAGCTGGGCTCAGTTTAAACAGAGTCTCATAAGACAGTTTTCATCTTATCCCAGAGGACAGTAAGTTGAAGAAGACTGTTAAATATTAGAATATTCAATATATACTCCAAATCTCACTTCACTATTGAGAGGGAAACGGATTGGAAGGCAGAGAGAGTGGAACTATGCACACTAGCAAAAAGGTGATTGCAGGGCTAAGAACAGATGAGATTTTGAGCTAGAAGAGTGGAAAGATTCCAGATGCATCTTACAAAAAGAATTAATAGGACATGCTGATAGACACATTGTTAGAATAAGGCAGAGGGAGGAGCAGAACTTCTACACAGCTTCTGGTTTGAGTAACTCCCAGGATAGTCATAGCATGTAACCCAGGTGAGACAAAGTGGAGTATTATTAGGATTTAGAAAGGAAATTGAGGGCTTTTTGGGGGATATAATGATGAAGTGTCTATAAGACAGTTTGGTAGAGACGTTGAATGAATCTAAATTTCACTGAAAATGTCTGGGTTGGACATATTAAATTTAAAAGTCATAAAGATATAAATAATACTCATGGCATGTGAATGAATGGGGTGCAGAAGAGAACATTTGAAAAAAAATTATGGGAAAACATGAGAACAACTGCTGAGGAACTTCAAATTTAAATGTTGGACCAAGAATGAAGAACAAGCAAAGAAACTGGAGAAAGGGACAGTGAGGCAGAACAGAAACTAGGAAAATGTGGCATCATGAAAGCCAAGGGAGAAAATTCCAAGAAGTGACCAGTGGTGTCAAGGGTTACTGTGAAGAGAAGTGAGGACAAAAAATAAGCCACTGGGCATGAACCATGAAAATCATAGAGATGACTTTGTAAGAGTTTGCATGACAGTGATATTTAAGAATTAATGGGAAATGAGAATTTGGAGAATATGTGTATAGAACCCTTTTGTTCAGACCAGTTGTAAGATACAAAGATGCTGGAGGGAAGATACGGTGTCATAAGAGTGTATTCTTGGAATAAGACATAATAGAGTTTATACTTGGCTCTCTATGAATAATCCAGAAAATAAAGCAAACAATGATGTAGGTCAGAAAAGAAATAACTGTAAGAATGAAATCCTTAAGGAAACTACAGAAGATAAGTCCCAGAGCCTGAGATGGATTATTGACCAAGTGTAAGAGATCCGCAATTTTGTAATTGGAGGAACTGGGAACTAATAAGGTTGTTAACTGAATATGTGTGTGCTAACAGGGTGGGCTGGTAAATGTAGGTTTTTTAAGGAGAATAAGATAAAAGATACTATTAAAGAAACAACAAAGCATTTCTAAGATATATGGAAATCTTTTTGATGTTTTTGATCAAGCACTATAAATGAATCTGCTCAGCTAGTTGTATGATTTTCTTGAAAAATGATCAGATGTTCTTATGCAGTGAGGGAAAGGGATGGTATTTGATTTCACCCAGAGTTGTTTTTTTTTAACTGAAGCATGAAGGAAAAAGAAGGAAGGAAAAAAAATTAAAACTTCTTCAGGGAAAAAAATTACAAAAATTGAGCATGAAGTATAACTAGGGCAAGGGTATACATGAAAATAGTATGAGACAATTCATAGTAAAAAACCAATAGGATAAATGGATTGGGTATCTTCATACAGGTGAAAGAATTGTGTTTTTTTAAAAAAGTTATCTATTTACCTATGTATTTATTTTTAAATTCCAGTATAATTAATATACAGTGTTAAATTAGTTTCAAGTATATAATATAGTGATTCAAAAATTCTATACGTTACTCAGTTCTCATCATGATAAATGTAACCTTAATCCCCTTTACCTATTTAACCCATCCCCTCACCATCTCCTCTCTGGTAACCATCATCTTGTTCTCTGTAGCTAATAGGGTGTTTTTTTAGTTTGTCTCTTTTTTCCTTTGTTTTGTTTCTTAAATTCAAACATATGACATTTGTCCTTCTCTGACTGGCTTATTTCACTTAGCATTACACACTCAAGACTTCATTTTGTATAGCTGAGTAATATTCCATTATATATATACGACATCTTCATCCATTTATTTATGATGAACACTTGGGCTGCTTCCATATTTTGGCTACTGTAGATGATACTACAATAAACATGGTGGAGCATGTATCTTTCTGAATCAGTGTTTTTGTATTCTTTGGCTAAATACCCAGTTGTGGAGTTACTAGATCATATAGTTATTCTATTTTTAATTTTTTAAGGAATCTCTATACTGTATCCCACAGTAGTTGCACTAGTTTGCATTCCCATCACAGTGTACCAGGTTTCCTTTTTCTCCACATTCTCACCAACACTTATAACTTCTTATGTGTTTGATTTTTAGGCATTCTGACAGGTATGAGGTGATATCTCATTGTAGTTTTCATTTGCATTCCCTGATGATGAGTGATGTTGAGTATCTTCTGTGTCTGCTGCACATCCATATGTTTTCTTTTGAGAAATATCTATTCATGTCTTCTGTTTACTTTTAATTGGATTATTTGTTTTTTTGTTATTGAGTTGTATATGTTCTTCATATACCCTGCAGACCAACCCCTTATTGGATATATCATTTGCAAATATCTTTTCCCATTCAGTAAGTTATCCTTTTGTTCTGGTTGATGGTTTCCTTTGCTGTGTAGAGATTTTTATTTTGATATAGTCTTCATTTTCTTTTGTTTCCCTTGTCTCAGGATATATATATATATATAAATGTTGCTACAACCAATATCAAAGAAATTACTGCCTTTGTTCTCTTCTAGGCTTTTTATGGTTTCAGGTATCACATATAAATCTTTAACCCATTTTGAGTTTATTTTTCTGTGTAGTATAAGAAAGGAGTCCAGTTTCATTCTTTTGCATGCTGCTGTCCAGTTTTCCCAACACAATTTGTTGAAGAGACTATCTTTTTCTCATTGGATAGTCTTTCCTACTCTATCAAAGATTAATTGACCTTGTAACTGTAGGTTTATTTCTGGGATTCCTATTCTATTCTATTGATCTATGTGGGGTTTTTTTGTTTTGTCTTGTTTTGTTTTGGTTTTTTTCCAATGCTATACTGTTTTGATTACTACAGCTTTGTAGCATATCTTGAAATGTGGCATTTTGATAACTCCAGTTTTGTTCTTGTTCAAGATTGCCTTGTCTTTTTGGGGTCTTTTGTGGTCCCATACAAATTTTAGAATGTTTTTTTATTTTTTTTTTTTAGTTCTGTGAAAAATGTTGATGGTATTTTAATAAGGGTTGCATTGAATGTGTAGATTGCTTTGGGTTGTGTGACATTTAAATAGTATTTGTTTTCCCAATCCACGAGCATAGAGTATCTTTTCATTTTTTTATGCCATCTTCAATTTTTTATAGTTTTCAAAGTACAGGTCTTTTGCTTCCTTGGCTCAGTTTATTTCTAGGTAAACATTATCATTTTTGGTGTAATTGCAAACAAGATTTTTAAAATTTCTCTTTCTGCTGCTTCATCATTACTGTATAGAAATGCAACAAATTTCTATATATTGATTTCGTATCCTGTGACTTGACTGAATTAATTTATCTCGTAGTTCTTTGGTGGGGTCTCTTGGATTTTCTATATGTAGTATCCTGTCATTTGCAATTAGTGAAAGTTTTAATTCTTCTTTACCGATTTAGATGCTTTTTGTTTCTTTTCTTGCCTGATTGCATCGCTAGGACTTTCAGTATTATCTTGAATAAATGTGGTGAGAATGGACATGGTTGTCTTGTTTATGATCTTGGGGGAAATATTTTTGGTTTTTCATTATTGGGTATGATGTTAGCTGTGGGTTTTTCATAAAGAGCCTTTATTATGTTGGTATGTTCCCTCTAAATCTACTTCATTGAAGGTTTTATCATGAATAAATGTACTTTCCAACATTTTTTCTCCATCTATTGAAATGATCATATAATTTTATCCTTTTTCTTGTTGAGGTGATGTATCACACTGGTGGATTTGTGAATATAGAAGCACCCTTGCATCCCAGGAACAAATCCCACTTGACCATGGTGAATGATTTTAATGTATTGTTGTATTTGGTTTACTAATATTTTGTTGAGGATTTTTGCATCTATTTAGATCAGAGATATTGATCTGTAGTTCTCTTTTTGGTAGTATCTTTATCTGGTTTTTGTATCAGGATAATGTTTGCTTCATAGAATGAATTTGGAAGCATCCTTTCCTCTTCTAGGTTTTGGAATAGTTTGAGAAGAATAGATATTAATTTTTAAAAAATATTTTGTAGCATTCACCTGCAAAGCTGTCTGGTCCTAGAACTTTTTGGAGAAACGTTTTTGGTTACTGATTCAATTTCCCTGCTGAAATTTTCAAATTTTCTATTTATTCCTGGTTCAGTCTTTGTAGGTTATATGTTTCTCGGAATTTATCCATTTCTTCTAGATTGTCCAATCTACTGACATATAATTTTTTTATAACATTCTTATAAATTTTTATATTTCTGTAATGTTGGCATTGTGTCTCCTCTTCCATTTCTGATTTTGTTCATTTGAGTCTCCTTTCTCTCTCTCTCTTTCTTTCTGTCTTTTTGATGAGTTTGGCTAAAGGTTTATCAATTTTGTTCATCTTTTCAAAGAACCAGATTCTGATCTCATTGATCTGTTTTTATTTATTTATTTTCTTACTTATTTTAGTTTATGTACTGTTTATTTCTACTCTTATTTTTATTTCCTTCCTTCTACTGGTTTTGGGTCTTATTTGTTCTTGTTTTCCTAGCTCCTTTAGTTGTAAGGTTAAGTTGTTTGCTTGAGATTTTTCTAGCTTCTTGATGTAAGCCTGTATTACTATAATCTTCCCTCTCAGAATAGCTTTTGCTTCATTCCAGAGATTTTGGACCATTCTGTGAGGTGAAAGAACTGTTGACATGTAGATATAAGAACAAGTGAGTTAGAATGGTAAGAGATGGCAGTAGAGGAATTAGATATTCAAATCAACATATTTTTGGTGATAAAAGTACATATTATAATTCTGGAAGCAAAACCTAGAACTGAATGGAAATAAGTTATTTGACACCCAGAGTTATAGGACAGAGAAGTGGCACATAATAAAGAGACAACCGCATGGATTTTGGGCTCACCAAGAAACATTAAGAATCTGGAGACAGTCTTTAATACAAGGAGATGGCAAGGGTGTTGATATATAGCATTTAAGTAAGAGGGGTAGTACCTGAAGGCATATGGTTTAAAAAAACATGACTCTCCCTCCCTCCCCCCACAGGAGGAGGAAGAGGATGAAATTATTTAGAGACCATTACCGGGAGCAAAAAGTACATTTCCATATTTTCTGTTCTTGTGGTGTAAAAGGGCATGGAAGAAAAAAAAAAGACCAAAAAGAGAAAACTTTATGGAATAAAATTCAGTTTCCAGTTAACATCAAAATGTGGTGGACCTATCTTAAGATGGATTAAGGACATTAGGACCTTTACTAATAATAGTTAATATTTACATATATTTTCATACATAATTATCATAATCACTCAACGAGGCAGAAGTTATGATTATCTCTATTTTAAAACTCATAGCACTAGGGGCACCTGGGTGGTTCAGTTGTTAAAGCATCTGCCTTTGGCTCAAGTCATGATCCTGGAGTTCTAGGACAGAGCCCCAAATTGGGCTCCCTGCTCAGCAGGAAGCCTGGTTCTCCCTCTCTCACTCCCCCTGTTTGTGTTCCTTCTCTAGCTGTGTTTCTCTCTGTTAAATAAATAAATAAAATCTTTAAAAAAACCTACAACTCATAGCACTAAAATGTTGAGTAATGTTCCCAAGCCTACCTATCTACTAAGCATTGGTGCCAGAATTCAAAAATCAGTCCATTTGACTCCAGATTCCAAGTTAAAGTCCAGCTGGTCAAAAAAAGTGGAAGACTGGCTCTCATTTGAGAGTATACACTGCCAAAATAGGAAGACATTGAGAGTGATAATAGGATAAGTAGAAAGCTTATGTTTAGGGCAATAATTGAAGTAATGAGGATGTGAGACTTGATATTTTGATCCTCAATTAGCAGAGAATGGATGAAATCAGTTGTGTAACTGTGGCTGAAATGCATTTCATTATAGTCAGGATGCTTCTGGAATAGTTGTTCCATAAGTTGCACATATGGGTGATTTAAGCATGGAAACACAGGCAAAATTTGTAGAATACAGTCGACATTTTAGTTTTCACCAATGTCTGATTTTCCTTTCCTTTTTGGGCATATGAGAAAGTATACTTCCAAGATCCTTGCAGTTAAGCAGGGCTATATGACTAATTCTCTCTAAAGAGAAGTGAGAAGTAAGGATGTGTGGTTCTCCTCTAAGCTAAGGCAGTGAAAATATCCAAGCAACATAAGAGGGTTTTTTTTTCCTTCTAATGTCATGGCAAAAATGGAGTTCTCATTGTCAAATGACTTAGTAGCAAGATAGAAGTAGCTAAGTTGCATGATGGTTGCTGCTGTGGAATGCTGCAGAAAAAACAGTTGTCCTCAAGTCATCTTCTTTGGCAGGGAATTCTTGTGTTAAGTCACTTATATAGCCTAACTGAACCTGAAAAATGCATGGGAAGGTTGGGAGAATGACATCGCAAAGCACAAAGGTTAAAGCAAGCAAGTAGACCCTGTCTAATAGCAGTGGAAGAGATTTTTCTAACTCAGTGCTTCTTTATGTTAATGGACACTGTAAGTTATGTTAACTGACATTGCAAGTACACATGCAATTAAAAAAAAAATTTTTTTTCATAAATGATCTCACATCTCCAGAAATCACAGTTTGGGAAATTTTTTTAATTTCATTTTTTAGTGTGTTAATTATAACTACTGTTCTTAATTATCCATTCTTAATTCAACTACATAAATTTATCTACACAGAAAGATGATGAATGCAGATGAGAATGATATTAGAAAAGCTCACATTTTTGGGCACCTGGATGGCTCAGTGGGTTAAAGCCTCTGTCTTCAGCTCAGATCATGATCTCAGAGTCCTGGGATCAAGGCCCGCATTGGGCTCTCTGCTCAGCAGGGTGCCTACTTCCTCTCTTTCTCTGCCTGCCTCTCTGCCTACTTGTGATCTCTCTCCCTGTCAAATAAATAAATAAAATATTAAAAAAAAGAAAAGCTCACATTTTTAATATATTTCTTTCTCAGGAGCTTCAAGCTACTTGAAGGAGCATTTCAATCCATCTATCAGTCCATGCCTATATACTAAC
>PITA01018711.1:0-39606 GCA_004023965.1 Spilogale gracilis
GGGACACCTGGAAACTTCCCACTTGCTTTTCTGTGTAAAACAGCAGGGATGTCATCCCCATCTGAGATGCCGGCATTGCGTAAGACAGTGGGGACCACTCCACGATGGCCAGAGAGACTCCATCTGGAGGATGCTGGTGCCGAGCTTCACTTGGGGCCCGCCCGCGGAGCACCTGCATGTCTGCCCAGGACAGCAGAGGCCAGACGACGCTCCCCCACGGCCCCGACCGGCCCAGGCCCGTACGGCCGGGGTCCCCGCAGCCTGGGGTGCCTTCCTGCTCGGAGGAAGCAGCGTGTGGAGCCAGTTGCCTGCACAGAAACTTGCCACAGGTCCAACATCACCACGGAAACCCAAATGGTTTAAGTCTGGCGGTTCGCTGGACAGCTGGCCATGCAGAAACACAGACCGTTGGCCACAGCCGTGGTCAGGGTCCCGAAGGCACGGACGTACGTGTCTTGAGAATCTTATAATTCCCAGAAAGGATAGCTATACTCTGGACACGAAGCTGTTTTCAAAGGAGGGAAAGGTTTTGTGGGCTGCTAAGTAATTCTTGCACTACAAGAAAAAAAAAACAACCAGAAAAATTCATCCAGAGACCCAGGGAGAGTGAATGGCTTCTTTTCTGACGGGCACAGCCTGCTCCTGGGGACTCCGTCGGGCCGGCACCCGCCGTGGGCAGCAGGGTGCATGGGCCAGGCCCAGTGGGGAGGACCCCGGCCGCACGGATCTCCACGGCACCCAAAATCTGCAGCTGTGAGGCCCCGGGTCTGGCCAGCCGCGGGGTGCGCACCCGCTGCACCCTCCAAGCTGCCCCCGCGGGGGGAACACTGCGGCGGAATGTCGGGAAAGCCTCTGGGAACTGGGAAGCCCACCTGCGGTCCACACACGGGCAGCAAGCTGTGCCCACCCCCGGAGCCCCTCTCGGAAGGAAGGACACCCGGGAGCCCACGGGCCAGGCAGTGCCCGGAGCAGAGTTTAGCCAAATGCTCCTTTTTTTCAACACATTGTAAAATGAAATCTTTCCTTGCTGCGGTTCCAGAGTTGTTTTTCCATCACCTTTCAAAGATGCCTGCCCTCCTCCGCCCCCGTTTTCTCCAGAGTCAGATCTCCGCCGGGCTCGCCCTGTTGCCCCGCCGCCCGAGAGAGGGAAGACTGGCTCCCGGTGCAGGACCGCGCCCCGTGCACGAGTGTGGGTCCATTAGGAAGTGTTCTTGGAGTCCGCAAGGTCCCCCCTCCTTGCCACTGGCAGGAGCGCCTGTGATTCCGAGGGGGGAACTCATGGTTGCCCATGCAAATGCGGAGTCATTTTGTGCTTCCCGCCCGACTCTGGGCTCAGTTTCTCATGCACTGAAGTTCGATTCAGGGTGCCCACCACCCCACACAGGGTCAGGGCACCACGGGTGGAACGGGCTGGAAGGAGGGGCCTCTGGTCAGCTCCCGCTCCGGGTTCCGTCAGGCACACGTGTGCACACGCACAGACACACACGCACACGCTTTCAACCCCGCGGGCAGTTCCTGTTTCTGCGGTTCGGGGCTACTGCCACGCAACTGAAGGCCCCTGGCAGAGGGGGCACGCGGGCGTCCCCGGCCGCCCAAGACGCGGCCCCTGTGCTCAGAAGCACGGATGAGGGGGCCCGTCTCCGTCTTGGGTGACTGACTGACTCTGGGCAGACAGTCAGCCTACCTTCTTTGTTTGCTTTTGTTGCTGGATAATAAGAAATGCCCAAACCCCCATCCCGTTTATAAACATCGTGACAGTGAGTGAACAGTCTTGCTCCATGAGTTTCCTTTTCCATCTTATTAAAAAAAAGGCCGACTGTGAAGGTGTGGGTGATCCATCTTCCCTGGACGTGGCTCTCCACGTCAGCCCCGGGGGCCCCAGGATGTCGCTGCCGCCGGCACGCCGGGTCCGGGAGCACAGGGCCCTGCGGGGTCGGCCCGTGCACGGGGCTGGCGGCGCATCCTCCGAAGGCGCCTGCGTGGAAGGTGAGACCCCCTGCCTCTGCTCGGCACTGCGGGATGGCCTGTCCTCGAGACGCCCATGCCAGGGGGCACAGACCCTGGGCGTCTGTCCTCAGTTTCCCTCCTCCGTCAGTGCGCAGCCGGAGAGACAGCTCTGGGCAGCAGAGCCCGGCCGCTCCCGGGGTCCCGCAGCAGCTCCCCCGTCGGGCTGACTCTGTCTCGCGTCACGTCACTCCCCATGATGACTTCCTCCCCACACGGCGATGGCCTGCGTCGCTATCCGTGTGCTGCTTCTCCCACGTGGGACCCAAAGCCTTCGGGCTGGGGGTGCGAACACCCATGGCCGCGGCCGTCCCCGGGGGGCGAGGAAGGGCCCTGTGGCTCGTGGCGCCCGAGCAGCTCGGCCACACGACTGGGGCGTGAACACCTGACCCGGGGGCTGCGGGGAGGGAGGGGGCAACTGGAGGTGACCCGCAGAAAGGCCACCGAGAAGGTCTTCCCCGCGGGCGGAGCCAGCCAGGTGCGGCTTCCTCAGAGGCAAGATTGCAGTCGAACTACCACAAGCGACTGCTTCTGGGCACAGCCCCCCAAGAAGGGAGGGGGCCCGGCCGGAGATGTGCGCACCTCCGCTCCCGGCAGCAGAGCTCACAGCGACGGCGGGGGGAGTGACCCGTGTCTGTCGACAGGTGAGGGGAAGCACAACACGGTCCCGGGGCGCCTGGACGGCGCAGTCGGTGAGGCCCCTGACTCTCGGCATCGGCTCTGGTTGGGACCTCGGGGTCCTCAGGTCGAGCCCTGCAGGGACTCCCTCTCTCTCTGTCCCTCCCACTCGTGCCCTCTCTCTTTCTCTCTCTAAACCAATCAATAAATCTCTTAAGGAAAAATTTAAAGACCGCGATACGGTGTCCTCATGTAACACAGCAGTGGGCAGACCCTATCCTGACACCTGCTACCCGCTCCACGAGCCGGGGACGCGGTGCTCGGGGGCGCAAGCCAGACACAGAAGGCCACACACGGCAAGACGACACTTACAGGAGGCCCCCAGGACTCAGGGTCACACAGGAAGAAAGGAGACAGGGAGCCGGGCGCCGGGGTGGGGGATGGGAGGGAACGGCGGGGAACAGGGTTGGGCGGGGACAGAGGTCAGTCTGGGCAGATGGGAAAGTGCTGAGGACGGGAGGCTGAGAAATGGTTAAGATGTTCAGTTTCATGTTATGTGTATTTTACTGCAATAAAAATGAATAAGTAAATAAAACAAGAGTCCAGACGGAACCCTTCCTCTCAAGCCTCTCCAGGGAATGGTGGGTTCAGGACCTGGCCGCCCAGAGCTCCCACGGAAGACCCACCCTGCTCTTAGCGCGATTGCTCACGTGGCGCCAGGAGCGACCCGGGCGGGGATTTTTGCTGTGTGGTCAGAAGACCACCTACAGCAGAGTCATCTGGGCGCCGGTTTACAATGCAGATTCCTGGGCATGGCTCCAGGCCCCGAATCCGTCTTGGGGCAGAGGGGTCCCGAATACTTGCATTTTAACAAGCCCTTGGCGGCCTCGGGCCTCGGGCGCCCCTGTGAACATGAGAACAGAGCAGAGGGCGCAGTGCCTTCCCCCCAGACGGGATGGCCTACTTTTCTAAAGACTGATTCGCAAACCAAAACCCAGCTCTGACCAAACCCAGAGGAGGAAAGACCCTCTAGGCGCTTTTCCTAAGCACGTTCTGCCAGGGTTCAGGTCTCCGGGTCTCCACACTGTAATTACCTCTTAAAAACGGTGTTAACCTACAGGTGACCCCCAAAGTTTCACTAATGGTACGAATCTGCAAAAGCACTGAGGAGAGACCCATAAAACCCAGCCCTCTCGCTCGATGGTGAAGCCCCCCGGGGAAGGGGGTGCCCAGCGGGGGCCCCAGCAGCAGGTCGCAGGCCGTGCTAGGAGCGCTGGCTGCTCTCGGGCTCACTCGGTGGTGGCCCAGATCACAGCTCCCCCGCGGGCAGCTCGCTGCCACACCGTGAAACACGGATTTCCCCTAATCCAGGACCCTCCCCGGCATCCTGCCTGCAGGGCGATGGGGGGGGCAGATGGCAGGGAAGGGTCGGCCGCGTTCCAGGAGCCTGGAGTTCGGCCAAGCAGGCGGCTCCTTCCGTCCTGGGCCCAGTGAGCAGCTCCCCAAGCCCAGACAGCCCCCGGGTCCCACCGGCAGGACGGTGGGTGACGAGGCCGCAGTGAAACCAGGTGAAGCGAGGCCGGGGAGGGGAGAGAGTGGGTGGGCACGGCTGGGCTGCAGGAGCTGGGCCGGGGTGGGAAGGAGCCTCCCGGGAGGGCCGCTGAAAGAGCAGCCTGCCCGCCTTATTCTGAACACAGAGACAATGAAAGGGAATTCCCCACAGCGCCTTCAGCTGCGGCCGCGGGAACCACCAGCTTCGAGAGAGTTCGGCTCTCCTCTGTTTAATCGCCACACGGTTTGTGAACCACAAGACGGGCGGCCGGCCCGCGGGAAGGGGCAGATATGGAGGCAACCCATGGTGGGTTTTACATCCTGTGCACAACAGAGCCCTCGGGGACAGTCAACCGTCTGCATCCGGAGAGGTTTTGAAGGATATGTAGGAGTTCTCTGGGTACAAGAGTTTAAAGACCTGCTCAGCCTCCTGCTTTTCAAAGAGAGAAAGTAATGCGCCCAACGAGTGTTGGTGCGGAGAGCAGCCCTGGGACCTGAGATCCAGAGCCTGTGTGGCCTCGGTCTCGGAGCCGTGTGGGGGTGGTCTCCTGGGGTGAGACCACCCGGCCAATTAGTCATCTTACTGCTTTGGGAAGGATGTGGTCTTAGCTCGCGTCCCAGACACACCGATGTGGCTAAATCTCTCTCCCGCCCCACCGAGAGCGGGGAAGGCTGCTAGCTCAGAGCGCCGGTGAAGAATAAGCCTGGAGACTTGCTGGTCGGGGCTCCGGGGTGCCACGGGATGGGCAGGGCCACGCTCATGGGCCGGTGGAGCCGGAGCCTGGATTAGCTGAGGGGGTGGAGTGCCGAGGCCTTGAGAGACCAGGGGACATGGCGGAGGGCGCGTGCGTGCTCTGTGGACAGCGGGACATCCCTGGCCGTTACTCATGCGCCCAGCAGCCGGCACGCAGGGACTCCCCACACGCAGCTGGCTCTAACACCACCCGTGTTCCTCCGGCTCCGCCAGCCCCGGACCTGCCCTCCCGTCCTGGCACCCCGTGAACACCCTGCTCCCTCGCCGTTCCCTGAGAACCGACCTGGGGAGGCCCCCGTCCCGGCACGGCCGCTTCTCCCACATGCAGATGTGTCCCCGCGGGCTGCAGGCCTCCCCTCATCCTAATGAGGGCTGGGGTGGGGGAGGCAAGGACCTCACCTCCGAAAACTGACAGCAGAGGGGAGACGCTGCTCTCCAGGGGCTGAGACGCCCCCCTGCATCCTGCTTCCGGCTGTAGCAGCCACGTTCTTCCCCAGGGGCCCCCAAAACCACAGGAGAACTGGAGGAAGGAGGCGGAGGCCAGTCCCAGCCTCGGCGGGGCTCCACACTGCCCTGGGAGGAAGCAAGGCCCAGGTTCATGGGGAAAGGCCCAGCCCCAGCCGTGAGAGCACACACACACACACACACACACAGGCCAGGCTGTGGCCGGGTGTCCCCGTGATGGATGAGGCCCCGGGGGCGGGGGGACAGGAGCGCCTGCCCATCAGGGTAGCAGCAGCGCAGACGCAGGTAGAAGCCGCAGGGGACGCAGCTCTTACTCTCGAGCCCTGAAGACATAGGACCATGTCCCACCGTGGATTTGCGTGACGGCCTGGGACAGTCCCACATCTTGGCGGCCTCCCAGACGCAGAGCCCCGCGAGCACGCCCCCTCATAGCACGCCGGCTGGCCGCTCGGCTGCACAGGCACCAGCCCCCCTCAGCCTCCCCGGCATGTCCCGCATGGCCGTTCCCCAGCCCCAGGGGTTCAAGAGGTGCCCGTGGGAGTCAGGGGATGCAGAGGCCCAGCTGGAGGGAGACGCGCAGTCCCGGGAGGGCCCCTGGGGACCTGAGTGGGGGCCTCTGGAGCACCTGCTAGATGAGAACGAGCCTCACATGCCTGGTCTGCTCCTGGTGCCTCCGTGACAGCAGCGCATGCGTGAGGACCGTGTCCCCGCACAGCGGCCAGGCCCGGGGCCGGCAGATGCAGGGGCCACGGCAGTGCTGCGGGGAGCGGCCAGGCCTCCACACGCTGTTTAGGGAAGGGCGTCTGGGTCTCGCCTCGAGGTCGCCCGGCGCAGGGCAGCCATGGCAGGCTGCGTGCTCAGGCGAGTGGCTCACCGTGTACAGCAAGTTTGAAACTCTCCCCAAAGCGGTTTCCTTAGGCCCAGCCGGTCTGACCGTGTGGTCACACTGTGCCCTGCAAGGTAGCGGGGCCATGTCCCCATGTGCCCAGTGCCTGAAGTTCCCCCACTCCCTGTCCCCTCACTTTGCTTCTGCCCCTGCCGTGCACGCCCTCCTCCAGTCCGGACCACGCACTCCTCTGCTCTCATCAGCTGTGCTGCTGTCCTTGCGCCCATCCCCTCCTGGGTATCACCGCCGCTGGGCGCCTCTGTCCTGCCAGATGCACCGGCTCCGCCCCTAGCCCTCTGCCGTGTTTCTGGCGCTGGGCACAGGGGAGGCTGGGACGCGCAGGGCAGATGCTGTTGCAGTCTCGGGAAGAGTGAGGCAGTTAGGAGCTGTCAGACACTGTCGTGAGTCCTCGCCCTGGCCGAGGACCCCAACGGGCCCCTGTCCCCGCACTGTGTGAGGAGGGTGTGGCTCATGGCCAGCAGCTGACTGTGCAGGGACGGTGATGGGCCATCAAGGGAGCTGCGTCTGGATGGCCGGGCCTGCGGTCAGAGGCCTCAGACTCCTTCCCCTCCCAGCGCTTGGCAGCTCGGCAAGGCAGGCCCCTCTGCTGAGAAATGTTTGCATCCACTTTGGACCAAATGGATTTCTTCCATATTTATATCATAGAATAAACAGAGATTTTCCTGATCAAAGACCGCCGCAGGCCTGGCGAGGGTTCCCGGGAGTGTTTCCCGACTGAGGTCACGCCGCGCCCGTGGGAGGCAGGCCCCGGCTGTGCCCAGCACATGTCCGAGCTTGGGCCCCTCAACACATTCTGGAAGGAAACAGAACTTCACACCCTTTGGGGCAGGGGCTCCCTGCAGGAAGAACTCACCCAGAGCCCAGCTGGCGGAGTCCAAGCTAACATCCCCGCCCCGCGGGGCTCCCTCCGCGCAGGTTGGGGTAGGCTCCCCACTTGTCCGCAGGGGTGCATGCTGGGAGGGCTGGCGGAGGAGCAGAGATGCCGACCCACTCCAGGGGCCTCAGGTCCTGCTCTGGGTCCCCCGGTGACTGAGCCAGCGAGGCTGGGTTACAGCGACATCATCGGGGGACATATTTCCATGTGGAGGACGGCAGGGCCTGGCAGTGGGGGGGCACACAAGGGACTCACCAACCCCCAAACAAAGCGGGGTCCTGATCTCCTGATTCCTAGTCCCTCAGGCCTGGCAGGAGGGGATCTGGGCATTCCAGCGCATCTCCCCGCCCCCCGCACAGCCAGGGAAGGGGCCCCGACGCTGCCGGCCTCCAGGGGCATCACAGGGGGACTGGGAGGGGGAGAAGGACGGCCGTGGGGCAGGTGGGGCAGCCCTGGGCAGCCCAGCTCCGGGGTCTGTGGCAAGGAGCCTGGCCCAGCCGCTGAGCTGCAGTTTCGGTCTGTAACAGGGAGGAGCGCCGGGAACGCTGGCGAACTCGCAGCACTCGCTCTCAAGATCGCTCACACTCGACACTGGCTTCTCACACTCGACACTGGCTTCTCACACCTACCCTGCACCATGGACGCTCAGCAGTGGCTCAGCGTGCCTCCCCCATGTCCCCTTGGGGTCCTGGGTCAGCCTACGGGGGAGGCTGGGCCGCCAACACGCCTGCTGGGACTGTGATGGCCACAGCCGGGGACAGGAGAGAATAAGCCTGTGGCCCACGGCCTGTGTCCCAGCAACATCACCCCGACGAGAGTGGCCCCGATGGGAGCTGGCCACCCCACACCCTCCCCGCCCAGCCCCTGGGGCTGCAGGTGACTGACCTCTCCTTCCCACCCCCAGACACCATTTGTATTTCTTCTTCTAGAACTGCCTCTCCAAGTGAGTGGCCCACTAGGGGCTGTGTCCCTATTACCTACAGAAGACCAGTCCTGAAGGCATCCGTCCCACTGCGCTCAAAGTCCTGGGTTCCCACAACACGGCAGACCGTCCTGCAGTCTGGAGGGCCGCGGTCTGCCGGGGGGCTCACGGGGCTAAGATCAGGTGTGGGCAGGGCTGGCTCCTTCCGGAGGCTCCTGCCGGTCCCACTTCTAGAACCATGCCCGAATTCTGGGGCTCCTGGCCCCGCGACTGCCTGACACCCGTCATCACGTCTCCCCGCCTATGAAAGGGTCCCAGTCGCCCCTGCAGAGTCCCCTGTGATGGCTCCAGGTGACACACGCCCACCGGGGGGCTCCTCCCCACCCGCCTGCCCGACCCCGGTCTTACAGGCCACCTAACGTGTCCGTCTTATCCTTCATGGGTTTAGAGTTTGGGGGCGGGAGTCTTTTCCTCTGTGAGAATTACGAAAATAACGTAGTATTCTTCTGGTACTTTCTGTTTAGTTTTGACAGTTAGCTATTTAATCCCTGCAGAATTTACCTCGTACGTGGGGTCGGGAGGGCTCTAAACGATCTACATCTAAGAGATGAATTGCACCAAAAACACTTTAGAATGATCCTTCCCGCTAAAATGTTAGCGATTTCCTCAATTAAACCCCCACCATGTTTTCAAATCCACGTGGCTGTGTCCACGCCATTAGCCCAGATTTAGGGTAGATTCTGGAGAGGTGCGAGGGCGAGGCCCAGACGTTTCCGCGGGTTTCTGAATGCTGCCTCTCAGGCTGTGTGTCCTTCTGGGCCCCCCAGGACTGCACCGGCCCCCCACGCCATCGGGCAGCCACGCTCAGGCCTCTGCTGTTGTGGTTTGTGGGGAGGGGGCACGTCCGGTGAGCTTCTCTGGTCTTCCGTCTTGACCCTCGGTTAAGGAGTCGTTATTATGAATGAACCCATCCATTCCAGTCTGATGTTTTATTTCTAGCGGGCAGAGCGTGGATTCTCCGATGGTGATGACCCTCACAAACGTCACTTCCTCCTGTGACCTCCCATGGCGTGCGCATCCCAGCGGCGGGTGGAGTTTCCTTGGGACCCTGAGAGTTGGCCCTTCCGGCTCCCTGGGTTCTGACCTCGATCTTCCACGCATCCCTGTCTTTGTGGTTTGGTCTGACGCGGACGGTACACTCACCGGAGCCACGGGAAACAACGGTCTGAGTTCACTCCGTGTGCTGCCACTCATGTCCCTGAACAGAAAGCATGTTCCTTCATCACTTCTTTGTGGCCAAGGGGCAAAGTGGAGGAAAAGCTCGTGGGGCCGCTGCCCCCGGGGGCTCTGAGCGGCGCGGGAAGGCTCCACTCCACTCCCGACGACAGCTCCCGCTACGGGCAGCTGCAGCTGACTGTCGGGCATACGAGGACTGAGGTCACCCTGCCGTCCTCCTCTCCCCGGGGGCAGGTGCAGGACAAGGGTCCGTGCGGCTCAACACTCATTCGGACTTCCCCTAACTCGGGCAGCTCAGCGCACGAAGCGTCCGTGTGGCAGACTCTGGGGCGGGCTGGCTGGGGGTCGCCCGGGCCCCCGCTCCCGCAGGCAGTCGGGCCGGTCACACGGGCCTCCCGGGCACGGGGACGCTGCGAGCAGGGGCAGCCCGGTCACCCACCTCCGTGACCGGCAGAAAGAGCAGGGCACTCGGCAGGAAGCCCCCATTTCTTCATCCCTATTTTCAACCCTTTGATATGAAACCCAGGACACTGTGTTTGAGGGAACCTGCCAGATAAAGCGGGCGAGGAAATGCGGACGAGAGCATCGGGTTCCCCCAGAACATCCACTGTGCTTCTGGTCCGGACTGGAAGGCGGATCTGTCTCCCCGGGGGCCACTCTGCGCTCCTCCCGGGACGCTGGACAGGCCCTCTGCGGCTATGCCCACGCGCAGGCCCCTCTGGCCCCATGAGCCAGTGGTTTGGTCTCCTTTGCAGACAGAGAAACTGAGGCTGGGGGAAACTAGTCCGAGGCCACACAGCTGACGGGTGTCCACGGGGGACTTCGTACGACAGCAAATGCCCTCGGCAGGGAGCGCCCTCCTGCAGTGACCCCAGCCACGGCCCGGCCGGCCTCAACCCTTCCCAGCAGACGGTGTCCGGGTGAGCTGGAGGTCTGGACACAGGGAGACGTCCAGGAGGGTGTGGGGCCGCTCAGCGGGGCCCTCCATGATCGCTCACCAGCCCAGGCCAGCCGCCGGCCCCTGCCGCCGGGCCCCGTCCCCCCGCCTGTTGGGGGGCAACAGAAGGTGCGTGAGCAGCCACGGGTCCTGACTAACCACTGAGGACAGGCGTGTCCTTCGTGGACAGCTGGGTGTGGGGGACATACCGGGCTTGAAGACTTACGTGGCTATCTGTCCAAATTGTAAAAAGGCTTGCTCCTGATTCTGTGAGCCCCTTCTAGGAGCTTGCCCTAAGGGACTTAGGGGACATTCACATGAGGGTGGACAAAGGGACATCCTCAGTAAGTACCGTGTACAATCTCCCCTTCCTCCCTCAGTCCTGGGACCCCGGCCCCAGAAACTGCCTGGCCCAGGGTGGGCAGGTCGGCCTCTCTCTGTGTTTGCTAAAAGAAAAGAGACACACAACGGGGCAGAGGGGCCTCCTGCTAGAACCCTCCTCAGGACCTCCACCACGCTCCTGTGGCTCCTGGGCCCCCTCTCCCCGGGGCACTGGGCCGGCTCCCAGGTCTCCCTGTCCCAGAGGATCTTGGGCTCACAGACTGGATGGTCACTTGTCGAGGACACTCCCCAAATTTCCATTTCAGACATTTCCACTTTGTCCTGAAACTCGCATCCACTGGGCGAGATAAACGTCACCACGGAGGACACCCAGCAGAATGAGACCCAGATGCTTACCCGCTTCCCAAAATGTCCTGCTAGGGAGCAACCATCCTGACCAAGTGTGCCCCCGCACAGCCACATCCGAGGGGGCGCTACAGGATGTCACGTGACACAAAGCTTCGGCCGACCAGAGCAACACAAGGGCCCCGCGTCCCACCCAAGACCGTGTGACCGCGGAAGAGAGCCGTGGTCAGGCCGACACTCACCAGGCTCCTTCCTGTGGTCAGGGGGGAGCGGTCGGGCTTTCCTGGGGCTCCTGCAACGGATGACCACAAACCGCGTGGCTGGAAACAACATAAACACACTTTCTCAGTCTGGAGGGCAGCAGGCCCCACGGAGCTGAAAGCAAGGTGTGGGCAGGCTGGTTCCTGCTGGGGGCTCCAGGGAGGGCTGCTTTCTTGCTTCTTCTGAAGTCCAGAGACCGTGGCTCTCAGACCCTCCCTCCACGTCCCAGCCAGCAGCATGGCCACGTCTCTCCAGTGAGGACACCGGGCCGTGGGGATCATCCCCGACCACCTCCCCATCTCCAGGCCCTTTATCACACAAAGACCCTTGGCCACGTGAGTTCACAGAGCCACAGATTCTGGGGCCCATGACGTGGACGTCTTTGGGGAGCCATCCTTCAGCCAACCATGGGAACATGGCCTCCTGGCCAGGCCTCCAGAGGGACCGGTGGGCACACGTGACTCCCTTGGAGTTCCACCAACTGTGCTGAGCAGGCGCTGGTGCCACGCCCCCGTGACGGGCAGCCTGGGGATGGCAGCCAGCCCACACTCAGAGAGGCCACGTCGGCTGTGGCCACATGAGGGAACGATCCAGGAGCTGGAAGCTGCAGCTCTTCCCGGAGGTCAGGGCAAGCGAGGCCACAGAGACTCGCTGAGCGAGAGCAGGGCAGGCCCTGTGCCGCAGCCATGGGGGAGCACAAGCCAGCTGAAGTCATCGCAAGGCCGGGCTTGGAGGGTGATTTCCAGAACATGGGGCGGGGAGTGACCGTGAAGCGTCAGGACTCCAGGCCATGATGCCAGACAGATGGAGAGGCTGGGCCGTCCTCCTGCACCGACGGCCCGCGGACGGAGAGCAGGCACCTTTGCCCTCAGCAGCCCTGAAGACAGGGTGGGGGGCAGCATGCGGCACCCCGCTTGGCCCAGGCCTCCAGGTCACCCCAGGAGGTCACCAGGAGAGACCCTGACCCCAGGTGTGTGGGGTGAACGGGCTCCTGCAGTCACAGCGGACGGGACAGCAGCTAGGCCCTGTCCTGCGTCCCTCTCCCACAGGGGGTGGGCAGCGACGTCCCGTGCACAGCGGCCTGCTCACGCATCTGCCTTCCCACGCCCCCATGAGCACGTCTACACGGACACACGTGTGCCGGCCTGCCCGGACTCCTCGTGCGCACGATGCCCAAGCAGAGGGTCCACCGACGATGCTCAGAAGTGTACAAATGTGAACTCACACCTGCTCCCTTGCCTAGGACTGAGAAGGCCCCCAGGGTGGCCAGGGAAGGGCTGCTGTGCAGGGAGGGCCAGCGGGAGGCCCGACTCGCCTCTGTCTGTGTCTGGACGGGCTCACTGCTCAAAGGATGCCCCAAGGCTTTGCTCTGTTTTGACTTCTTTTGCTCTGCTTTCCATTTTTCAACAGTCTCTGGCTGAGAAAAGCGGTCAGTGGGGTATGAGTGCGTTAACTTCCCCCTCTAGGAGACGACGGAACTCGGGGCGGGAGGGGACGCGGTGCAGACCAAGCCCCTGGCTCCCCCCACAATGGGAGTCTGAACATCGCGTGAATCTGTCCGACGGAGATTCCATCTGCCACACACACGTGGTGGACAGGAAGCCGCAGACCTGCACGGGGACAGGCCCTGCAGCAGCCGCCCTCCCAGGCCACGGGGCCCGGCGAGCCAGGCCGCTTTCCTGCTGCCCTGACACGTTGGACCCCGAGTGCACGTGAGAGCGGGCTGCCGTCTCATCGGGTTCCTGTCTCACCACGTCGCTGATGAAGTCTCTAGTCTCCCCAGTGAACCCTGCGGTGTATGTCGTGGGATTCTCCGTGGTGACGGGGGTCATGCACTCTTCTGTCACTTTACGGCAGAATCATCCATGCCCTGTGTGATGTGTGCATTTTCCAGAGAACACGGCCATGCTGGGACCCCGCTGCTGCCCTCCGTTCTCCCTGGAGACCCCATGTGTCCCCGGGAACCCCGCCCTGTGAGTGCAGGGGGGCGGACCTGGCCCCCTCTTCCAGAGACACAGGCGGCGTCTGCGGGGCTCCAGATGTGGATTCCACACCACCGACAGGCCTGGGGAGACGCCTGCAGGAAGATGCCCCCAACCCACATGTTTACACTGTCCTTTTTAAGAGTTGATTTCAGTCACGTCTACGCCCAAGGCAGGGCTCAAACTCACGACCCCAAGATCAAGGGTCATGGCTCCACTCACGGAGCCAGCCAGTCCCACAGTACCTGCGACTGGAAAGAAAGCTACAAAAATCTCTTCCTGCCCCACAACAGGGTTTTGAGGACAAACAGAGGAGTTCAGCCCGAAACTGGCCACTTTCTCAAACCAAAGGCTTGAGGATCCCCCCAGAGTGACTGGAATTCCGTCAACTGAACAAGAATTCATTCACGACCAACCGACGGAGCCCTGGGCACATGGCCGCCCAGCCGGAGCACGAGGCCCAGACTCGGTGCTGGCTTCCACTCTCGTCCCACGGATCAGCCCGCCGAGTGCAGAGCGGAGAGGGCGCCGGCACCCGGGGCCCCGAGGGAGGAGCAGCAGCCACGTCCCTGGCCTGCCACCAGGCCCTCGGGCAGCCGTGCGACCCGCCTCGCCTGGGGAGACCCTGGGGAGACCCTCACCGCAGCACGGCCCGGCGGCCCAGAGAGGGTGCGCACCCTGGGCGAGTCTGCACCGAGTGAGGGAGCGTGTCGGGCGTTCCCTGCTCTATCGGCACCTTATGGATTATTTCCATGAACTCGTCCCACTGACGGTCAACCTTCACACCAGAGTTAGAGCCCGGCACCGTTCTTAGAATGGGGGCCCATCTCACGGCGCAAGACCCCTGGAGAGCTGAAGGTCTGCTCCCCGCTTTGCCCTGAACGAAGCACGGGCTTTTCCAGCACAGCCCCTGATGCCTGGTCTCCCCTGCCCCCGCCATCCGGTGTCTCCTGGATCCACAGGGAGGGGGCAGCCCTGGGAGTCCTCTGCCCCCACGGTCACCATGTCCCCCCACCCCAAGCAGGCGAGCAGGAGCCCGGGGGATGGAGACTGTGACAGGAGGAAGCAGAGACCCTGACTCTCTGGGGAAGCTGCTCCCCTCTGGGCCAGGGTCGGGGAGGCTCCTGGAGAGCTCCGGGCCAGAGGCCATGCCTTTCCTCGGACACCCTCCAGGCCGCTGCACCGGCCACGCCCTGGTCACCATCAGGGTCAGGCACAGCCGAGTGCAGCGGCCCTCCCTGCTCCGCGCATGATCACCGCTGGGTCTGGACACCCCCGATTTCTCTGTAAGCGCAACACAGGCGCTGAAGCCCAACCTGCCATCGCGGCTGCAATGACATCACTGGAGTCCAGTGAGTCCCCAGGAAGGAACGCTGTAAAGACACGCCATGCAGACGGACGGCACGGCTGCCTCAGTGGTTCCTGAGGGCAGTGGGCCCTCGCTGAAGGAGAAAGTCGCTCGCATCACACAGAGACCCTCAGAAGTAAAGAAGAGATGTTTCTCACTCGTGTTACTCTGACCCCAAAACCAGACATCCTGTGGAAACAAGACCAGAACCTCCCCTAAGCACAGGTGCTAAGTGCCCAGTGCCGTGCGGGCACATGGATTCCAGCAGCGTTACCGAGTAGGGTCGTCCCGGCACGTAAACCAGTCGGGGCCACTGGCCGAATAACGCAAAACAGGCTGAGAAGCACGAGATCCCCCAAGAGGTCCAGGGAAAGCGTCTGACAAAACTGAGCATCCAAATAGGAGAAGAGTCTGAGCAAGTGTGGGAGCGAGGAAAGCACCGCCCCATCCGTGCAGAGGCACCTGTGTGCGGGCCAGCGCTCGCGCCATCCTCGGGGCAGAGACGGGCGTGCGGCCTGCGGTCTGCTCCCCTCACTCTCCCGTTACGACTGCTGGTGTTCCAGCTGCTGGGAAAACAGACCCTACTAACCTATACTCACAGATAATGGGAATGTCTAACTAGACGATCCTAGGAAATGACGGGGGGAGAAAGGGGAAGCAGGTCTCAGGACAAAGGTCAGTCTCAAAAATCAGTTGTATTTCTCTGTATATGCAAAAGCTAGGGGAAATTGAGAAAAAAAATTAAATTTCATGGACAGTTGAATCATAAAATGCTTAGGGAGAAATTCAAAGTGCAGGCCCAGCAGTGAACACCGTAGCACAGCGTGGACAGAAACGGCAGGACACTTAGACCGAGGAAGAAGTGACCTCGTGACCTCTGTGTGGGGGTCAGAGTGGTCGGTGCAGTGTGATGGGGCCCCTCCCAGGCCGGTCCACAAGTTCAAGGACAAGGAGGCTGTTTTTGTGGAAATCGAAAGGCCAGTTCTAAAATTCACTTAGTAACACAAAGGATCTGTCGTAGCCAAAGTTATTCTTTTTAAAGATTCTATTTATTTGAAAGAGAGAGCAAGCACAAGTGCGAGGGGGCGGTGAGGGGCAGAGGCAGAGGGAGAAGCAGACTCCCCACCGAGCAGGGAGCCTGATATGGGGCTCGATCTCGGGACGCTGGGATCATGACCTGAGCCGAAGGCAGACGCTGAGTCCCCTGAGCCCCCAGGCGCCCTGCCAACGTTATTTTGAAAAAGAAGACAAGTTTTGTTTTTTTTTTTTTAAAGATTTTATTTATTTATTTGATAGAGAGAAACACAGCCAGAGAGGGAACACAAGCAGGGGGAGTGAGAGAGGGAGAAGCAGGCTTCCCGCGGAGCAGGGAGCCCGATATGGGACTCGATCCCGGGTCTCCAGGATCATGACCTGAGCCGAAGGCAGACGCTTAACCAACTGAGCCACCCAGGCGCCCCAAGAAGGCAAGTATTTAACGGTGTGATGATCAGGGCGGGATGATGTTAAAGTCAGGTTCACTGACCGGAGGGGGAGAGTTGGGAAGACAAAACGGCCAGTTAATTCTCAACCAGGCCCCCCGAGAATTCTGGGGGGACCAACAGCCTTTTCAATAAACAGCAGTGACACAATCGCACATTCATATGCAGAAACGCACGCCTGTCAACCACTCCTTCAGATCAGACACAAGGACGATCCTGAAACGGATCACAGATCAACACGGAAAAGCTTAATTTATGAAACTTCTGGAAGAAAACACTAGAAAAATTGCTCACGACCTTGGGATGGACACATAGTTCTTGGAGAGGACACAAAAAAGCATGAGCCATAAAGAGTTGAGGAATGGCACATCACATAAACTTCTGTTCTTCAGAAGACACGATCAAGAAAAATGAAGAAGCCACAGACAAGGAAAAACTATTCACCAAACAAATATTTCTTGGAGGACGTGTCTCTGGACCTTATTTAGAAGCTCTCACAGCTCAGCAACAAGCACGAACAGCCCATGAAGCGGGAGGAGGAGCTGGAAGGACACACGTCCTTGAGGACTGCCGACGGCACACAGCACATGCTCAGCCATGAGCCACGAGGAAGGGGAAGACTGAAGCCGCCACGGGACGCGAAGGTACACCTGTGACAATGGCGTTCCAGCAGCGGGCGGTACCAGGTGCTGACGATCGCGCCGCACGGCAGGCAGCGCTGGGTGCCCAAGCGCCGGGCCCTGCCCAAGGTGCCCAGCCTCATCCCCAGCACCTGCGGATCCTCGTGTTCGTGGCCGGGGTGCCCCAGGGAGCGATGAGGGCGCACGTCGCACACACTCGTGCATGCTCACGCTTTATTCCTAACAGCCCCACGCAGGAGATCACCCGCATGCCCTCCACGGGGGAACCACACGTGCTCCGTGGTACATCCGAGCCACGGAACGTTACGACTCATAGAACACCGCGGGGCTCAGGCTCAGTAACACAACGCTGAGGTACACAAGTACGTGCCGGGGGATTCGTGTGTACGACAGCCGAGAAACGGCGTCTAATCGAGGTGCGGGGAAGCAGCCGTCCGGGCGAAGGCCACGACGTACCCCACGTCCGCTGCTGGTACACGCGTGCATGAACGTGTCCAGACTCACCAACACATAAAAGTCAAGTGATTACAAGTATTTAATGTGAAAAAAATAAAAATAAGACAATTAGAATTGGAGAAGATACAGGGACACCCCTGAGGGCAGCCCGAACCCTGGCCGCCACCGCCGGCACCTTGAGTGTCGGAGACACAGCGGCCGAGAGAGAGAGAGAGAGAGAGAGAGAGAGAGAGAGAGAGAGAGAGAGAGAGGGAGGATCCCGCGACCAATCCTCACGCTCACAGTCAGCGTAATCCTGGCTTTTCGGGGTTTGCTCACCAGGATAAAGGCCTGGTTTCCCCGCCCCACCTGACTTACCGTTTCCGGGGTCCCCGCGGGGATCCTGTATGAACAGGCAAGTCCTTCTCTGCACAGAACACGAGCTGAGAAACACAGAAGGACGGACGGCCTCAGACTCTGGTGTCCGGGCCCCACGACGACCTCGGACGTGGCTCGGAGGCCAGCGGGGACTTCGTGGGGGCTGCGGCAACGACGTCCCCGCCCGCCGCTCCGTTCCGCTGGGCCTGGCCTCCAGCACGCAGGTGGCAGGGGCGCAGTGGGCACAGGAGGCGCCGACGACGTCTGTACAGCCCCGAGAACAGGAGGCACACGGCTCTGAGGGGGACGGAAGGGACTCGCCACCTCCAGCGGCCGGAGGGCTGAGACGGGACGGGCTGCTCGGATGAAGCAAATCCTCGCTTATAAAGAGGAAGCTTGAGCCGACAAGGACCACGTGCGCGCATTCACAGCGTTACGTCCGGACCCGGTCCTGGGGTCCTGCAAACGCTTTGCCAGTTAGGGACCGGGACGTCTCGGGTCTCAGGAGTAGAAGAGACATGCCTCCCTGCGTGTGGGACCGCGCCTACCGGCCCCCGCGGACGCCCTCGCGTCCACACTGAAAACACACGCCGCGCCATCACCTTCCAGATGGACGCCAGGAGCCACGGCACCAACACCGAGTCCTGTTCAAGGCCAATGTCACGGCTGTGAGTGTGGGGCACGCTCGCCCAGCCCCCCGCCATAGCCCACAGTTCTGAGGTTTTCTGCCCGTGCAGGGGACAGGCGGTTCCCGGCTTAGTTTTTATCTTTGGCCTGATTATGCATAAATCTCTTCGGCTGTCTTTTTTTTTTTTTTTTTTAAAGTCTGTACAGTGGGGTTAACTCTGGAGGGTCTTCACCAGCGTCGGGGTCAGAGGAAGGCTGGCCCGACAAGACCCCGTAGGCGTGTGTTCACGGCCCGTGGGCGGAGGGAGAAGGGGCGAGACCTCACGCAATGCGGCACAGAACCGAGTCATTTCCAGAGCCCCTGTGAGTGGGGTCCAAGAAAACCCCCGCACACCCGGCCTTGGCGAGGTGCCCCAGCCTGCCTCCTGCCCTCCAGGTCCGGGCTCCGCACACTGGCCTCTGCCCTCCGACTGCCTCCCGTCCGCATTTCCCAGCAGCGTTCCGTGCCTTCTGCCCTCCCAGACCGACTCCGGAGAGCATGGGAGCCATGTGTCTTCACCCATGTGGCCCACCCGGGGACGCCGGTGACTCACGGCTTCGGGGTGGGGTCCCGAGCACCGGGAGCCCAGCTGGGCGCTGGCGGACGGAACGCAGTGCCTCCCCGGGCCTGGGCTCTCTCTCCCGCCTCTGCTCAGCCTCCAGGGCCGCGATGGAGCCCCTTGCAGACTGGGGCCGCCGGCCTCCAGCCCCCGCTGCGCCTGCCCTGGGTCTGCAGGTGCTGGTCATAAAGGTCTGAGCGCATCCCCCAGCTGCCTGTGGGTCTGGGGAGAGCCGCCCTGCTTCCTTTCCCAGCCCTGCAGCTAATCATGCCTCCCCAAAGGCCCGATGACATCACCGTGTGAACCGAAAACAAAGCCTCCAGGCGCAAATGAACTTCCCATCTGCCATTTCTGTAACATGCACAGAGCAGAAGAGCCCTCGAGCTCCTTCACGACCTGGAGGGAAAGCCCCGAGGCTCTGCCAGGAAGGGCCCCTCCCCCGTGCCAGCACGGGCTCCTTTAGAAGATTGGTGGGTAATTGGAAACCCCCGGGGCGGGGGGAGGGGAAGGTGGAGAGCTGTTTCCCTGCTTCCCTGCCCACGTGGGCCCATCCACCCTGCAGACTCCACGGGGGCAGGAGCGCATGCCCCCACTCCAGGGCCAACGCCCCCTCCCTCCCTCCCAGAAGACCTGGCTTTCCACGCTGGGAGGGCCGGACTCAGCCCTCATGGATGGACGGCCACCCAGCAGGACACGGTTTC
Organism: Spilogale gracilis; assembly: GCA_004023965.1. Classification (NCBI taxonomy): domain Eukaryota; kingdom Metazoa; phylum Chordata; class Mammalia; order Carnivora; family Mephitidae; genus Spilogale; species Spilogale gracilis. The sequence goes on from PITA01018711.1 coordinate 19,409, forward strand.
CGGCGTCCGAGTCTCCATCTTGTCTGCCCTCGGTCCATGGAAACTACGTCTGAGCCAGTAGGCCCCGTGCCTGGCAGCAGGGGTGACTGTGACTCCTCGTAAGGAGTCAGGGGCTCTGCAGAACCCTGGGGTTCTCGGTACTCAGCTGCTCAGAGACGTTGGCTTGGAAGGGGCGTCGGTGCCCCGTGGAGTCCGGGACGTTCCTGAGACAGACACGCACCAGCGGAGAATGGGCCGCAGGGTGCTGAGCACGCGGCCAGGGCTCCCGGCCAGACCAGGAGCTGCCGCCACCAGGGTCCCCAGACGTGCACACGCCTCACACGGACCAGCTTCTCCAGGCCACCCAAGGACCGGGAAACGTCACTGCCGTTCAGCAGAGTAGTGTCAGGAAACTCGCAAAACACGTTGAAATGGGAAGAGGAAAGAAATGGTGGCAAAGGGAGCAGGCTGGCGCTCTGCCCTTCGGTCGGGGACGGGCGGCGGTGACGTGCAGGGGGCTCGTGTCCGCAGGGAGGCCAACCTTGATCTCTCTGCAGAGTCCTACCAGCATTCCTGGGTGCCCTCGTGGGGGCGGGGGCTCTGGAATGTCCCCGAGATGCAGGCAGCATCTTTCAGATGTGAGAACAGCATGTCTTGGACCATGGAGAACCCTCCATGTGTGTGCATCTTGTGTTGCCTTAAATCCCACTGTTCTGGGTGCCTCCGTGGGGGAGCCCAGCAAGCTCCAGGCAGGCCCTGCGGTTTCCGCAGCAGGGGTCTCGTGTGGGTGTGCGGGGCCGGGGGCCCGCCCGTGGTCTCGGACACAAAGGCCTCCCTGTGAGGACTTGCTGAACTTGGGTGAGAAACAGAATCCCATCTGTTTTCATGACGCTTTAGCTAAAAGAGCGTCTCCTGCGAGTACATCCATCCCCAAGTGCGAGACAGCCGGCAGAGCCCGGGCTTGTCCCCACAGCCGTGGCCGCCGTCACGGGAATCCCGCGCCCTGCACACCATGCTGCAGGTACAGAGTGGCCTCCTGATGTCCGTGCAAGCGTGTCACTCAGCCTGATCTGCTGTCTGGGGCTTCTGTCCCGGGGGCTGGCTCCTCTCTGAGTCCAGAATTCTGGTTTTATCTAACACGTCCAAAACCTTGACTCCGAGACGGGTCCCGTGACACCATGACGGTCAGGAAGCCCTGATCGGGGGGGGGCGCCCCAGCAGCACTGCCCCACGTGGCCCCCACGTGGCCCAGGAAGACTTCTCCACAGGGAAGGGAAATCTCCGAGATGCAGCCCCTGGGCGCACATGCCCTCAGCTGTGCTTCCGGAAGGCAGGACAGGCCCTGTCCCCACACAAGGGCAGCAGCGCGGAGAGGCCAACTGAGGGAGGGATACGTGCCATGAGATGCCCTCCCTCACATCGCAGTCATGACGCTGGGGGAGGCGACCCGTGGGGACAGGAAGACACGCTCCAAACCTCCCGGATGCCGTGAAGTGCTAACAGAGCTCACCTCCCCTCAGGGTGCAGAGAGGGCGAGGAGGGCAGAGGCTCCCCCCGCATACCCCTGCAGCCTGTCGGAGCCCGCTGGGTGGGAGATGGGAGCCCAGAAAGGTTGAGGGGCTCACCTGAGGCCACACAGTAGGAAGTGTTCTCCAAGCCAGGCCTCTCATTGGGTTCTGGGGCCCAAGCAGGCCGCCTCCCTCCTCAGTAAGCGGCTCTCTGTGTGGCGGGGACCGCAGAATGTGCCCGCCAGGGCCCTGCGGTGGTTTCCTCCCTCAGGCATGTGGGCGCTCCAGGCCCAGAGGGCTTCCCGAGGGCACACGGCCTGGCTACCAAGGGACCCCAGAGAAGCAAACTTAGCCCTGGCTGTCAGTGTCTTTCCTGACGGCTGCTGCCCAAGGGCCCGCACCATCCCTGAGCTGTGGCATGGGGGCCGCCGGAGGAGCAGAGCGGAAAGCTCGGCTCAGGCCTAGAACCCTCCGGGCAGAAGCAAGCTGCGCCCACCTGAGCTCTGGCTGCACCACGACAGGGCATGGCCTCTGGGCCACCAGCAGCGGCATGACCGTCCATGCTCCCGAGGCTGGAGAGACACCTTCTAGAACCAGTGGCCTGGAGGGCACCCAGATGTGTCCTCTCTGAGGAAAGCGGTGGCGAAGGATTCAAGGGCTGGCGGGGGTGGTGGCCGCGGGTCCTGGTGCAAACCCCGCTGTGTGACCTGGGGCAAGTGGCTTGACGTCTCTGTGCTTCACTTCCCCCTTTTGTGTTGGCACACAACAGGTGCTCAATACATACCCACTGCGTGCGCACGGAGTATGCCGTCGATGGGGACACCCAGAGACATCCCTACAGAGGCCCTACAACCTTCAAAACACGCCCTCATGGTCCGTACTGACAGTGTCAGTGGTCACTCAACCGTTAGCAAGACTCAGAGACACGGAGTCCCCAAGGGAGCCCGGCCGGGTCAAGACCTTGGTGGGGAAAGTCCCACCTCCTCCCCCTGCCCCCCCGCACCCCCCGCCGGCTGTCACTGCCATCTGGGAAGGAACTTGGAGGGTGTGGCCTCTGTCAGAGCCCCAGAAGCCAGCCCTCCAGAGTCTTCCTGTGACTCACACACCCAACATCCAGTGACCTAGGTCACCTCTCCAAGCTCAACCAGGATCAAAGAGGCAAACTAAGAACCCTTCTCGAAAACTTCTAACTGTAAAATGATGATAAATTCACCAGAAATTGAGTAGAAACCTGTCGAAGGTCCCGGACACCCTGTCCCTGCTGTGTTCACATCTTGCCCAATGATAGAGGGATATCATCGCGACAGCAGATGCAGAAGCTCGGGGTGAGCCGCAGAGCACATTCAGGTGCTAGAGGCTCTCCGTGCACACGTGTGTGCCTGTGCGGGGCCTGTGTGCGGCATTAGCTCTGGTCTGAGACAGCATGTGCCCAGTTAATGCCGAGAAGTGGTCCCCACTGATGAAGGACATCTGAGCCGCTCCCGGGCTGCCACTATTCCACCGTGGCTATGAAGATCTGTGTCCATCGTGTGTAAAGCAGGCCTGTACTTCTCTGGAATAAACACCTCAAGGGGGTAATTGCTGGGGTGTATTTAGTTTTAGAGGAAATTGTCAAGCTGTCTTTTTGAGTGGCTGCATCATTTTGCACTCCCACCGGCAGTGAGAGACTGGGATCTTTGCCTCTGGGCCCACATTTGATGTCCCAGCTTTAGGGCGTGTGCTGGTGTCCGGCTTTGGTTCTGACGGGCGTCCCCGGCAGCCAGCGACATTGAACACTCCCTCATGTCCCCGCTTGCCACCTGCATCTCCTCTTTGGGGGAGCATCTGTTCATGTCCTTCGCCCATTTTCCAATCGGGTTACCTGTTTTTTGACTGTTGGTTGTGGGGAGCTCTGTACATAGCGAAACCCCAACTGTCAGAGGTGTGGCCGGCAAATGTTTGCTCCCACTCTGTATCTGCTTAACAGAGTCTGTGAGGCAGAGGTTTTTATTCTGATCAAGTCTGATCCCCTGGTGGGCTGTGCTTTGTGTGTCAACTCTAAGGCTCCTCTTGGCCCTCATTCCTGTACGTTTTCTATGATTCTTTTTTTCTAAAGTGCTATAGTTTTTCATTTTTATATTTAATCCATGACCCACTCTGTGTTAACTTTTGGATAAGGTATAAGGTCAGCTAGAGGCTCACTTTCCGCTTTGGGATGTGCAGCTGCTGAAAACACTGTCCTCTCTGCTTGGAACGGCTCTGGGCCTTTGTAAAGAAGGAGCTGGGAGTGTCTGAGTGGGTCTCTTTCTGGGCCTTTGGCTCTGTCCCACTCATCTGTGTGTCTGTCCCTCTGGTGACACCACAGGCTGTCCTGTGGACTGCAGCTCCAGAACACTGAGGATCAGGCACCGGGATTCTTCTCCATTTAGTCGCCTTTTTCAAAACCACTCCAGGATTCTAGGTTCTTCACCTTGCCACACAAAGTCTCTGTCTACAGAAATCTTTCCTGTATTTTATTTTCTCCTTTTTTAAAAAACAAGCATCTGAAATTATGTGCTTTTACATGGGCACTTCCACAAGTCGCTGGGCAGGGCGACTTCAAAGCTTCCCAAACCTCTGGGCAGACGTAAACTAGATTTCCTTGCCACAAACGTTTACCACTTAGTAAGTGTCCTCCTGGGTGGTGCTCCTTCGGACCTGTGGCCCCTCCCTCAAGCTGGGCCCCTTGCCCCAACACAATCAGGAAACCTGAAGGGATCTCCTGCAGGGCTCCTGGCTGATCCTAAGGGGTTACACCCAGTGGCAAGAGGGGGCACAGAAAGAGGTATCAGGATCTGAGCAGACATCCAGAGGCAGGGAGAATACAGCGCCCCGGGGGACCATTAAGGACCCAGCTCCTCTCTTTCCATCCCATCATCCTTAGTGTGTGGCTTTTGTCCTCATGTCACAAGATGGCTGCTGCTCCTCTGGGCATCACATCTGCCTTCCGGAAAGGAAGAAGGGGGAAGGGCAAAAGGCAAATGGTGCTTGCAGGCTGAGTCTGTCCCTGGAAGCCTCACCCCGTACACTCAATGGTCATCACAGGGGCACACCCCATCCTGTGACCGGCCCTACCTGCAGGGGAGCCACAAGAAAACTGTAACCAAACCCATTCCATTCCAGACGAGTCAGGGTTAAAATGAGGGTGGGAGCCGTGGAAAGCCTAAAGATGGCTGGACATGGGGCCATCCCTGGTGTAGAGGCCACCGCTCTCGGGAAGGGACCCGCTCCGCCTGCCAGGAGCACGCACTTCACACATCATGCTTGCGGTCTTAAAGGATTTTGTACCATTATTTCTGATTATGAAAATAACAGGCACATATTATATAGTAATACAAAAATATACATTATAAAATAAAATTATAAATAAAATATATAAAACACATAAAATACATAAAAGTAAAAATGAATATATATATAATATTAAAAAAATATAACTACAACACAGCACATACATCTCCCCAGCACCGGGAAGAAACACAGTGGCCGCGTCTGCCATGCTTCCTCCCACCGTCCCCGGAGGCAGCAGGACACAGAACAGGCTTGGAGGTTTCTGGGACAACATCTGGGTGCCCCTCAGGGACTCAACAAACTCTGACCCCGTGACCTCACCCTCTGGCGCTCCCCTTCCTCCTCCGTAGAATGGGTACAGGTGCTCGGAGGGCAAGCGGTGTGGGCAGAGCCCCGGGAACCCGGCGGCGCTGTGCGGGTGTGAGCAGGGCCCACGCAGGCCGAGGGGAGGACCCGCGCCGCAGGCCGGTGGTGAGCTGGCGTGGGCTTTTCTGCTTGGGAGCCTCACTACCGCAAGCTGGGAGAACCCGCACACGCTCCAGCTCCCTCCACCTAGGACGGGGCTCCTCTTGGTTACGGCTGGTGCGCCCACATCGAGACTGTGGACACGGCAGCAGCCAGAAGCCTGGAACCCGTGCCTCCTTCTGGGTCACTGCCCGCCCCCCCGGGGCAGCCGTGAGCTCAGCCACCAGCCCCGGCCACGCTGTCCTCCCCAGTCATGCATGGGGTGGGAGTGGTCTGCTCAGAGCAGCAGAGTGGGGAGCCGGACTGGCCGGGACCACTGGGGGTCATTTCCTTTGTGCCACCCCCAGAAAACCAGGGGGGTGGTCAGCAGGGCCCCACCGCACAGCTCCAGCGCAAAGCCGGTGCCCCCACCCAACAGCGCGCGGCCCCGCGGGAACTGTTCTTAGGCCGGGAGCTCCCCGCGTTCTCACAGGGGCAGAGAACGTCACAGGGAGCGCCGTAGGGAGGGCTCTACGGAGCAAGAGCTCCTGCCCACTGACCCCACGGCCCCCTCCCCACACAGCGCACCGGCAGGCGTGAGGCCAGCAGCAGGGGGGTGACTCCGGAATACCAGCCGGAGGGGCTGCCTGCTGCCCGGGCCCAGGGGCTTGCGCACACTGTCCACTCTGAGCCTTTGTTTAGCCATCTGCGAAGCCAGTGGGCAGGACCGGATGCTCTCTGCGGCCCCTGCTCCCTGCCGCCTCTCCGTGGTCCTCTGCCCCATCCTGGGCCCCTCAGAGACGTGCTCTCCGTCTTCGCCACTTCTGGCCATGTCCTCACGGGCTTGGCACCTGCTGGGAGCTTGTCCTTCCTGGCTCACCGGGCCCCTCATCGATAACGCATGCAGGGTGAGCTCCACGAGGAGCTGGCTTCCGCAGCTCCCTTCCCAGCGAGGAGGCCCCCGGGGCTCTGCCCTGCTCACAATCCATCGGCTTCAGTTCCTTGTGGCCATTTCTTCCCCTCCCACCACAGAGGAGCTCTGCCTCTTCTGGGGGAGCTACTTTCCAAGCAGTGGATTGTAAAGGGCACACTCTGGGGGCCTCTGGCGTCAGTCACAGGCGCATGGGACTCGATCTCAGGGTCGTGGGCTGGGCATAGAGATCAGGTGAAAATCCGTAACTACGTAGACGGTACAGCCGCCCCCTGTTCCTGAGAGCCACAGCTCACACAGTGGACTTCTCAGAGCTGCGGTGCTCAGTGCTGAGATGACCGTTTGAGAGGAACCCACAGCCCAGAGGCAGGAGCCCGGGGAGCCCTCGCGGCCGGCATGAGAAGCCTCCCACTTTGTGACATGACCCGTGGCTCTCACCTGCCTCGTAACTGGCTGGGGACACCCAGCGACAGCCGCGAGCCAGCCGGTCCCAAACCCGAGCGTGGAACCCGAGGGGCTCGGGGAGCCGCCAGTTCAGCCCAAGTGGAAAGCGGGGGTGGGGGTTCTCTAAGCATGGCCACCGCGCTCCAGCCTCTGGCTCTGTGGTCACGTGGCTTCTGTCTGTGCCAAGTGCCCCCACGGCCCCCCGTCAGGACCTGTGATGATACCCAGCCCACCCGATAATCCTGAAAATCTCCCGTCTCAAGATCCTTCATATGGTGACGCGTACGGAGTCCTCTGCCACTGAGGTCACACGGCCACGGCTTCTAGGGATGAGGGCCAGGCCATTTTCAGCTTACCACAGTCTCCTCCTCTTAAAGCTAGAAAGTCATAACCCCGCCCTCTCCCGTGCCCACCATGGGCAGCGGCACTCACTCTCCTGGCGGGCACTGTGACCCACACCCCGGCTTCGTGGGCCCAGGTGGAGCCGTGGGCAGAGGACGAAAGGCCCGTGCAGGCCAGAGACAGTGGCTGACGTCCGGCCATATCTGCCGTCTGGCCCGGTCATTAAGGGGAAATCTGATCTTTCAAAGGAAAAGAATTCCGTGGGAGCTGGCAAACAAACGAAGAAAGTGAGGAAGGTGACACCGAGGGCGAGTTGTGGCGATCCGGCAGCAGGAGGCCACGTACCCACGCCCGAGACAAAGTGCACGGGCTTCTCCTGTGCGAGTTCGCAGCCCTGGACGGCCTGTGTGAGGGGGTGCGCCCGCGGGAGCCCCGGCTGCCCAGGGCTGCGCATCAGGAAGGCGGGGAGCGGGGGCAGGACGGCGCGTCACGCCTCGGCAATGCGGTGACTTCAGAGGCGCGGGGGCGCACGGCGGGATGCTGGCGGCCGGCCTGCGACCCTGGCGCTCCGCCACGCCTCTCCCTCCGCGCTGGCCAAGGAGACGTTGTGTGCTGGCCCCGACACTGCCAGATGTGGCCAGGCAGCTGGTTCTGGGTTGAAATCCTCGATTACTCAGAGGTGGCTGACCTGGGAGGTGGCTTCCGCACGGACTCCCGGAGACCGGCCCTCTGGACCGCTGCCCACACCCCAGCCGCCGGAAACGTGGCCTGGTCCATGCACGCAGGCTCAGGGGCCACGTTCCTCCAACCACACGCACACACGTTGGCGTGAGGACCAGCCTCCTATGTGGGCCCCAGGCCGAGCCTCTGGGATCGGTGACTTCCCCCCTTTCTAGGCAGACTTACAACAGCCGCCACCACGTAGCCCACGTCCTGCCCCCGGGGGGCCCCCACAAGGTGACCGGCACTCACCCGTCATGGAAACCCCAGCTGGCTTCGGGATCTTCCCCAGCGTGGCCACTTCAGGCCCTGGGTACTCTGTCCACCTGGAGGGAAGCTGGTGCTGCCTGAGGTCACACGCCGCACCCCCACCGCCCCCAGGAATACCCGCGGGACATCCCCTCCAGGAGGGGAGCAGCCAGGGGCGTGTGCGTCAGTCGGGGTGCTGGTCAGGCCGCCAGCAACACACAGGGCCGAAGGCCACCAGGCCCACAGCCGTCTGCTCGTGCAGGGTCACGGTGAGCCGCCGAGAGCCACACGGTGTGAGCTGGTGACAGGCAGGGCCGGGATCTCACGAGGAGGCAGGGGCTACCTGGGGGGTGAAGCAGGGTGCTGGGGGACGAGACGCGAGGGAGGGGGGCCAGGCTGCCTGTGGGCTCAGTGCCCCAGCCTGGGGCCTTGGCTAGTGTTGTGAAGGCCCCGAGGCCCTGTCTCTGCGACCATAGAAGACAGGACACCTGTCCCCGCTGGGCTCAGGGGACCTCTGCGAGACAGGGACAGCCACAGTGGCCGCTGGCACGCAGCACACGCGGCAAACTCACCTCCTCGGAAGCAGGCCTGGCCCTTCCCAGACCCGGGAGCAAGGACAGAGGACTCGGTGCCCCCTGAGTGCTGCCGAAGGCTGGTCTGGCCCCTCACCCCACGCAGTGAGAGCACGTTTGCTGGCCGAGAAAGGGGGCCAGATCCCCACCCACGGAGCCCCAAACTGTCTCAGGGAGCACCCCGCATGAGCCCCACCGCGAGGTGGTCCTCAAGGGAAGAGCCTGGGCTGCTTGGAGCACAGATATCGGGGAAGGGCACCTACCATGGGGGGCGGGGGAGCCCAGCCACAACTGCCGACCGCAGTGCCCGCCATGGGGCACGGTCAGGGCCTGTGCGCTGGGGCTGCCGCGTCACAGCCTTGGGAGGGGGGAGCTGCAGGAACCGTGGCGGCAGGCCGGCAGAGAGCCAGTCCTGACTCGGGGGTGCCTCAGGACCCTGGTGCATAAAGGCACCATCTCAAAAGACACCTGAACCAGGACGACGTGCATTCACGCGGAGCCTGTCCATCCTCCCTTTCGGGGTCACAGCCACAAGGCGCGTGCCACGGCACAAAAGCCGAGGGGACAGGGTCCCAGCAGACGACGTGGAAACAGACACACTCTGGTCCTGGCAGCTCCCACGTCAGGAGCAGGAGGCCGGGGGACGGCACCAGCACCGCATTCTGACCACTCAGCTTGGGCTCAGCTCCTGGTCTGGCAGGACTCGCTCTAGGGGGTCAGATTCTGGGGAGACAGCGGTGACCATCACTCCAGGGGAATTCTGAACCCAGATGCCTGGCCGCCAGCAGGGACAGAGCGATGAAAGCCACGGGGCGGTGTGGGAGCCCCGCATTCTCAACAACCCCAAACCACCTCTGCCCCCTCCCATCACCGTGCAGGACACAGGAGGCTCAAGGGACTGGCAATAGAGCCACCAGCTCACCAAGATCTTATGTCCCCTGACCATCAAAGCGTGATGACACCCAGGCGGACGGGAACTCTGAAAGCTCCCCCATTTCCTTCTGGTCTGTCAGCTGGCCCCTCCAGGCCGCCCTCCTCCCTGAAGCCCCAGCCTGCGAGAACCTCCCGCACCAGGGCTGCGGCCGAGTCCGCATGGGCTGCAGGAAACCTTGCGGAGAGTTCGAGGAAGTGGCTGTGGAGACGGCGACTGTCACTCTTGCGGGCGGCCCGACTTGGTAACGGGGACCAGACACATCGGGGAGCACAGGCCTGCGGGGGACCCCGCAGCCACGGCGCCGGCACAGGGAGACCACGGCTCACAAACAGCGTAAGGCACATGTCTGGGAGGGACAGGGTGCAGCGCGAGCCGCCTGTGCGATTCTGCTCCTGCGTGGTCGGGGGGCCCGGCCTGCCTGCTCGCAGAGCCACAAAAGCCGTAATGACACGGACACTGAGCAAAAGGGGCAGCTCGTCGGCTCACTCACAGCACAGGCAAAGCGGGCGCCGTGAGAGATAAGGGCCTTCCTCGGGGACGGAGCCCGGGAAGGAACCCCTGCGGACAACCCAGAGAAAGCCTTCAGGAAGGGGGCGCCCCCGATGGCGGCCGATCAGGGGCTGCGGACGGGTCTCCGTGCCCGGCACACAGATCCGCCTCTGAGCTCCCATCTGGTCCAGACGTGGAATTTTCTACAGGGAATACAGAAGGCTGCGTGCGGCCTTAGAGACGTCCCCAGACGGCTTCCGTCCCCACCATGTGGCTGCAGGTCTGCACGCGTTCACGGTGATGATAAAGACGCAGCCAGGCTGGGAGCGTCTCACGTCTTCCCGCCTGGGCGGCCAGGGCCAGCGTGGGTGCAGGCAGCCCGCACGGAGCACTTACCCGGGCACAGCGATGGCTGGTCCGCTGTGTGTCCTGGCATGCGGGGCGGGGGTGTCCTGGCAGCTTCTACACCACACTGGGATGGACCAGGGGCCTGTAGCCACCGCCGGCCGCCTCTGCCTCTGCTCCTGGCTCTGCTCTCAGCTGGGGAGTTTCAAGTCCCAGGCAGCCTGCGACTCCCTCTCCCCTTTTGTGCACTTAACCCTGCCGCGGCCTGGGGAGGAGGGATCCGAAGACAGTCAGTCTTGCACATTTGGGGATGTGGTATGGCTGCGCGCAGGGGCGAGGGACCAGCTCCCTATCTCCCACTTTCTCCTTCATAAATGGGCGCGTGCAGGGAAGATGCAGGAAGATTCTCCTGTGTGCGGCTCGGCCGGCTGTGTTAACCCTCGGGGCTGCTTCCTCAGGCGGCGGAGGTGTGCACACCTGCTGGCGGGGGGTGGGTGGGTAGGAGACCTCCTCCCTGGGGCTGCCAGCCTATAGGTTTTGTTGGAGTCCTTTCTGGGGCAACTTCAGAGAGTTGAGCAGCTCAGACTCACCCCCAGGCTCAGGGGGAGTGGTGGGCACCGTGGGGAGAAGCGTGACGGGACGCATTCGAGTGGGCACTCGACCCCCGAGTCCACATCCGCAGCAGGTGAGGAGCACCTCTGACAGATAAACATGGGGGAAGCTATGGACGTGCCCCGGGGAGGCAAGAGTCCCCAACATGAAAGCCTGCCTCTGCTCTGCGCCCACACGTCCCACAGCCCCAGACTTGACTGTCCGCTTCCCAAGGTATCCTTGGCTCTTGTGAGCAGGCAGGGAAACTGAGTCATGAGACCTTAACACAGCCATAACGGACCCCTTCCTCGGGTAGGTATGAGCTCCTACTGTGCGCCGGATGGGGATTCCACAGTGGACGTGAAGAGAGGGCCGGAGGGACCCCTCTCGGGGACAGCAGCCCCACAGGGCCCCCGGCCCCCAAGAGGCCCCAGGCAGACTCGCACACATGACACGTGCGGCCACAAGTATGCTCACATCTGTGTCGCTGTCCAGCCACAGGGACCAAGCAAGGCTGTCACATGACCCTCCGAAGCCTCCCTAGGTCTCTTCCTGGCCATGATGCCCTCAGGAAGGACCCCCAGGAGCCACTGCCTAGGGAGACTCAAAAGACACGTCCCCAACCTTGCCTTGGGTTTCTGATTCTAGAACTCAGCTGATACCCCAGAGTTGCAGCCTGTGGCCCTCAGCAACCAAAGCACGTGGCCCCGGGAGGCAGCAGCACGTAGGGACCGGACCCTGACTTGACCACTGGCTGGGCCGGTCAAGGCAAGTTGCTTAACCTCTCTGAGCTCGGCCAAGTTCGGATACTGAGTGCACTGCTCCGGTGGGGTAGGGCTCAGGATTAGATGACTACAAGCAGGTGTGACGTCCTTGGAGACACCGTCACTGGAAACCCAGGCCGACTCCATCACCAGTGCCTGGTCCCGCGGCTGGAGGCTTGCAAACGCACGTCTGCGACCTTGAAAATGCTGCTAACTTGCGACACGGTCCCCTGGTGGGGGACACTGCCTCCTCCCCAGAGCTCCAAGACCCAGAGAACATGTTCCAAAGATGTTAATTGACAGCTCAACACTCCCGAATGCGGGGCAGGGGACTAAATGGGGGAAGGGCATACGATGGGTTCTCCAGCGGCTCCAGGGGGATGGCTCAAGGCCCGCTGCCCTTACAGGGCTTTCCTCCAAACCCCTACTTGGCTGTAGGTAATTCTGTCTGAACAGGCAGGACAAGACCCGGACCAGGGCTAGCGCCGGGACAGGGGAGAACCAGCGTGACCCCCCCTGATGTGTGAGGCATGCAGAAATGACCAGAAGACCCCGGAGCTGAGACACCCCACCAGCCCCGACAGGAGAGTTAGCGGTGGTCTCTACCTTCTGCCTCCTGCTTCTCTCTCTGTTTGCAGTTTCCTACAACGAGCATGGACGCCGTTACAAACAGGAAACAGGCATCTAAAACTAAGAAAGCCCACCCTGACTCCGGGCTCATCTCCAGCCCTCGGTCTTCCTTTGTGTGACCCTCGTTGCTTCCTTTCTGCTTCCGCTCTTCTCGCCTGGTCCAGCCACCAGCGCCTCCTGCCCCCAGGACCGCCTCGTGCCGCCAGCCCAGGGCAAACCTGGGGGTGCCAGCGGTACCGTACCCATCTTCCAGATGGGAACAGCAAGGCTCAGAGGGCTGACTTGCCCGAGTCACCCAGCTGGGGTTTGAACCCATCTCACGCCTGAGCCCAGAGCCATCCTGAGAGGTGAGAGATCCCACCCCAAGGGGCCTGCAGGAAAGAAGCCCTTTCACTGGTGCTTCCCTTTGAGGCCTTGTCTGGATGTTGCCCTTCAGGGCAAGAGCCTCCCAGTCCCCGTCGCGCCGTCAGAGCATCCCCGTCCGGGGGACAAATCCAGCACGCACATCAACGGGGCACGAAGGGCGCATGGCCCAGGCAGGGACCGCCTCCAAGGGTTTGCAGCCTGAACCCCAACAGGTGGCTCCTTCTGGGGGCGTGGCCAGGACAGGAGAAGGAGCCCAGCCGGCCGAGTCTGGGAGCAGAAGGTCAGGGCTCCAGGTCCTGGGGCGGTTCCCCCACCCGTTGTTTGCTGACACAGGGGTTGCCAGGAAGGGGCGTGGTGGCTGGGGCTGACCTCCGGGTGCAGGAGCTCACCCTCCAAGTGGTGGGCTTGGGTGAGCTGCCCCCCTTCTACTCAAAGGACACCAAGAGGAAAGCAGACTTTCCTCAAAGAAGAAATTTGCTCCCCTCTGTGGGTGAGCGCTGGTTGTTTCCGGCGGCCCCACGGACTTGGCGGGAGGCCTGGCTCAAGCCCGGCCTCTCTCGGCGCTCTCCGCATGTGCCGTCTGAGCCCCGCGAACCGGCCACACCCGCGACGGTGCTTCCCGTAACCGCTGGACCCCAGCCTCTGTGACCAGCCCTACCTCGGAAGCCCCTCTGGACATCCTGCCGGACGCGTGCCCTGGGCCAGCTTTTCCCCGCAGCAAATGCCATTATGCATAAACCCTCTGTGGCCTGACCACCATTTCCCGAATGACCATCCCCCAAGACTGTGGGATCACTGGGCTCGACATCTTAACCAAGAGTGTGTAAAGAAGGCCCAAGAGGACTTTATTAGTAGGAACCTGGTGGGTCCAAACCAGTGGTTTCACCTGTGGGCAGGGCTCGGACCCCCAGGGGTCTGGTGTGCCTGGGACTGGGGTCCTTGCTGGCTGGCAAGCCGGTTGGCTCCGGCCGGGGCCTCAGTTCCTCCCCACATGCCTGCCTGAGGGTCCTCACAGCGTGGCAGTGTCTGGCTTCCCCAACAGACCGAGCGAGGAGAAGCTGCAGGTATCTAGAATCTCGCATCCGGAAGTCCCATGCTCTCGCTTCCCCCATATGACCCTGTGCATGCAGGCCGGGCCGGGGCTCAGGGTGCAGGGGGCAGGCACACCCCAAAGGCACGGACAGCATCGCTGACACCACCTCGGAGGCCGGCCCCACCACCTGTCCTAACTTCCCAAAAGGCCCACATCCTTCCTGCTTCTTATTTTTTGCCCTGTTCACACCAAAGAATGAGAAAAATGTTGTCAGACATGAAGCGCATCTCCCTGATGTCTCCCAGCCCTCTGTGGGGAGCGCCTCCTTATGAGCCGCTGAAAGAAGCTGCCCTCAGAGCTCCCCCGACAAATCTCGCTCATCACTCAGCCCAAGCGTGTAGCTTTATTTTCCAGACTGCAGCAGGGAACAGCCCTGCTCGACTGTGTAACTGGGACCCAAACCCCTTGCCTCCAGAAAGGGCTTGACGGAGCCCCTCACTTGGACCTCCCGTGCAGCCATGGGGTCGCCTCAGCTGGCTCTTCAGTCCTGGCTGCAGCTGCGTCTGGGGGTAGCAGGATCGGTGGGCCAGCGGGTCAGTGCTCTCGGCCACAGAACTCTCCAAGCGGCCTCTCCTCGGGGCTACCTGAGCGTCCCGGCGATGACGGGCATCCTTCACGGCGGCGACCCAAGAGACCAAGACGAAGCCGCTCGGCCTCAGAAGTCAACTCCACCAGCTCTTCCATATTCCCCCGGCCACTTAAACTGGACCTGGTGTAAGTGGGAGGATGACAAAACCAAGATGCACGGGTCAGTGGGGTCACTGGAGGGGCTGACCACCACGGTGCTGTCCGACAGACAGGTCCAAAGGAAAGAGGTTCAGAGAAGAGCAATGGGAAGGTCGAGAGATGCAGGGGATCAACCGGAAAATGACCCAGCTAGATCAGGCTGGTGACCAGTGCGAGATCCTCCGAGGTGAGCTGACAGTGGGCACACAGGAAGCGGGGCCTACCACTCCCTACCTAGAGCAGGGACCGTCACACAACGTTCCCATCCCACCTCTCTTCTACAGTCATTTATTTGAAGACCAAAGGAGTGAGAAAAAGAACAGTACAGTGCCCAAGAGTGATAGTTATCATCAACTTATCTATTGTGATCAGAAATGAGGAGCCCCGTTAAAAAAAAAAAAAAAATCACAGCTTGGGGCACCCGGGTAGCTCACTCCACTGGCCATCTGACGCTTGAGATGAGCTCAAGTCTTCATCTCAGGGTTGTGAGCTCAAGCCCTGTGTTCAGCTCCACACTGGCTGTGGAGCCTACTTTGAAAGACAAACAACAGCAAGACAGCACAGCTCTGTGTGTGATATGACTCACGTACCACGCGCCTCACCAGATCCGAGGCCGCCACTGCCGCAGAACACAAGGTCCTTTGGACCCTGAGGGGCTACTTTCAGACCACAGTAAGAAATACCACGTCTGTCGATGCGGCAGCAGCTCTGAGCCCAGGAGGCGCCAGGAAGTGCAGAGTTCAGGCTGAGGAAGGGCAGCAGCGGGCAGAGACGTCAGGACACGGGCTGAAGCGCCTATGCCGGGAGATGGGCGAACCATCCGGCAGCCTTGAGGCTGGAGCGGATGGAGGCTGACGGCCTTGGTGCCGTAGGGAGAACTGTGTTCCTGAACCCCAGGCCCCCCTGCCCGCCCCACGTTCTCTCGCTCCCCAGCAGAGGAGAGCTCTCGAGGCATGTGGTTTCGTGGTGAGAAGCCGTGCAGAGGGTGTGTACCTCTGCTGCCCTGGGGCCCCGCCAGCCCCGCAGGATGGGACAAAGGCTCAGTTGGCCATGAGTTTGGGAGTTCAAGGCTGCCCCTCTGTCTGACCCCCCGGAGGCTTTCCTTCTGCCCTGTGGCTCTAACCGCGCTGATCCGGGAAGACAGAAGGGGCTGGGGCCCTGCAGGTCAAGCAGGAAACGGGCCACAAGTGGGCACAACTTCCCTTGTGCTGAAGCCCGTCTAGGTGGAGGAGATGGGGCGCCTCTCTGGCAGCAGAGGGGGGAAGGGCACATACACCCTGGACTGCTGTGTATTCGGACAGGACTTGCTCCTCTCGGCCTCTCTCTTTGGCGCACGGCAAGCCCAGTGGGCAGAAGGCCCTGCCGGCCTCGGAGCAGAGCAGACAATCGGGGGCTCCTCACATCTCAGAAAGCAGGAAGTCCCTCAAGCCCCAGGGGTGGTCTGGAACTCTCTCCTCTGCTCTGCGGCCCCAGGCCCAAATCACGGCTGGCTCACTGACACCCTCGCTCGTCTCACCTCCACGCGCTGGGGCCTGGGGGACTCCCGCCGGTCCCCTCTGCCCGGACGCTCAGCCAGCAGTCTAGAAGGCTACAGCACACGCCCAAGCCGGGGCTCACGGAATCATTTCGGACACAAACAGGGCTTATAGCTTCTTGCTCTTATTAAGAACACGGCGAACACCAGCGGCTCTTTCAGAAATCTGTTCGGAGACCGTCGGTGACCAACTGTGTTCTGACTTCTGCCATCGACCCAGTCTCCCTAAGACGGGGGTTCTGTGCACTGAAGAACTGAAAATGGGGACCACTCGGCAAGGGGAGAGGTCTGCCCATTCACTGGCCAGGGCAACTCGGCAGCAGTAAACATATACAGACTCGGGGGAGCGAGAGAGTGTGTCTGCGTGGACACACACCGGGGGAGCAGGGACACCCCAGGGCAAGGGGCCCGAGCACCCCAGCCTCCAGATCTTGGTTTCTAAGTACCATCTTCTACTACAAGTAAGGACTCCCTGCAGAGATGGAAGATTCTGGTCTGGCAGGGAAGCATCAGGTGCTTCCAGAAGATTCCGACACACCCGGCGGCCAGGAAGCCAACCAGGAGCCCGGGGACTGTCACACACTCTCGCCTGATGGGGCTCGCCGAGAGTGACAGGCCACACTCTTAAAAAACAAAACCTAGTTCCTGAGTCCGAACTCAGATAAATGAATGAATAAAAGGAAGTCTGAGGAAGCATACAGGGTTTATATAGTTTTCAAGTATTTTCCTACAAAATCCTTTTTGTGTTAAAGAAAAAAAGGTTGGTTTGCCGTGGAGGGGAGCTGGCAAAGACCACCCTGCACAGGCACTGCCCCCGCGAGTGGGAACGGGCCTGTCGCCTCCCCCACTAGGCCAGCCCAGAGGCACAGCCCCAGGTCCTGCTGGCCCCGCCCCACGGCAGTCTCATCTCAGGAGACTCCGGACCTGCTCCAAGACAGACACGCACCGAGGCCAAGAGGAGACAGGAACTTGCACGGACTGAGTGGGGTGGGGCGGGTGAGACAGCCCGAGGCAGAGCACAGACGGACGGACAGACCCTCTCTGCTCTCTGGCCGCGCAGGGATGGGCTCACATGGCCTATCAGGGGCCGCGTTCCACTCTGAGAGCACGCCGAGCCTGGCGGGAGAAGGCCGGAGTTTGCAGGAGCTGAGCCCACACGCGCAGACACTGGGCAGGGCAGGTCACGGCCAGTCTGCCCCCCGACACCCCATCCCTGCCTGGCAGGTGGCCACCGTCCGCAGGCACTCCCTTGCTTTCGTGTGGCCCTGCTGTGTCCCCTGTGTCATGTCCACACGTCCTCCTCCCTCTCTCAGACCAGTGCTAACCCCTGCATGTGGGGCTGACCCATCCACACCCCTGTCCCCTCCTGATACGAGCTGAAGCCCCCACCGCCCCCCACATGCTCTGCTGCCCAGGGCCTCAGCCCGGGGGGCCGGGTCAGTGAGGGGGCGCCCAGGGCCTCAGCCCGGGGGCCGGGTCAG
The DNA here is from genome assembly GCA_004023965.1 of Spilogale gracilis. Classification (NCBI taxonomy): domain Eukaryota; kingdom Metazoa; phylum Chordata; class Mammalia; order Carnivora; family Mephitidae; genus Spilogale; species Spilogale gracilis. Next base: position 36,860 of record PITA01018711.1, read on the forward strand.
TGAGGGGGCGCCCAGGGCCTCAGCCCGGGGGCCGGGTCAGTGAGGGGGCGCCCAGGGCCTCAGCCCGGGGGCCGGGTCAGTGAGGGGGCGCCCAGGGCCTCAGCCCGGGGGCCGGGTCAGTGAGGGGGCGCCCAGGGCCTCAGCCCGGGGGCCGGGTCAGTGAGGGGGCGCCCAGGCCCTCAGCCCGGGGGCCGGGTCAGTGAGGGGGCGCCCAGGGCCTCAGCCCAGAGGCCGGGTCAGTGAGGGGGCGCCCAGGGCATGGGCTGGAGCCCGAGGGACAGGCATGCCCCTGACTCCCTGAGCCTCCACAGCAAGCCCATGCAGGCCCACCCTTCTAGTGCCACTGCCTGCAGACATCGGGGTGGGGGACCCCTCCGGCCAGGGCGTCCCTTCTTCCCACTGCCCCCTCCCAGTCCTGGCCAAGGCGAGGACTAGATGCTCTGCAGATGGGAAGCCAGCCGTGCTCCAAGAGACAGCCGGCCTCACTGGAGAAGTGGGGGCCCTCGGTTCTTTCTTCCTCCTCTCCCTCCCTCTCCCTTCCCTCTTCACCCTAACTCCTGTCCCCACAGGTCGTGGATCCTGCCTCCACCCACAAGATGCCAGGAATACCCCTTCCCGAGTTGTAACAATCAAAAAGATCTGCAGCAGTTGGCCAGTGTCCCACGGGGGGTCAGCACCACGCCGGCCGAGAGCCACAGGGTCCTATGACCACCACGGTACCGTGAAGCCGCAGGCCCGGGCACCCAGGACTTACGTGCGGACCGACGCCCCAGCCCCACGGCTGAGCAGGAGGAGAGAGGGCTGCGGCCAGGCCGGGAGCACGCGGGCAGTCCTGGGCCCTGGGGGCCTGGTCCTGGCTAGAGGGCGAAGCACGAAGGACGCACGAGCTCCATCCACAAGGTCTGGGGCCACAGGCCACGAAGAGCAAGCACGGGCTTTTCCTGTCATCAGCTGCCACGAGCCCGAAGTCAGCCACACGCACGGCAGCAAGTTCATCCTCAAGAGCCGCCAATCACAGACACAGCGAAGGGCTGGAGGAAGCCAGCAGAGGACAGAGCGGCCTCGCCGTGGTGAGTCGGGTCTGGCTCCAGGAATCCTGGAGCCTCCCCAGGCCCGCAGGCCGGCATGAGGTCCTCACTGAGGTCTGCCTCACCGGGGGCTGCTGCAGAGCCGGGATCCAGGGAGAGGCCTGCCCCATTCCTGCTCGGCCTGGCCGCCAGTCAGGGGCCCCTGCACGGTCACACCCAGAGGTCCTTGCAGGGAACACAGCAGCCGGGGGGAGGGGCCGGCCCCGTCGCTCCCCTCCTCCTGACAGCCTGGGTGCCCGCAGCGGGGCTGGGCAGGACACAGTCGGACAGAGCCACTTGAAGGGACAGCTAAACCAGACCAGCCTGTGGGCAGGGGTCTCTAGAGGGTCCCCTTCCAGTGACAGGCAGGGCCCGGAGGGAAGCAGGGGCCGGCCCGGGAGACAGGCTGGTGTCTGTCCCCCACACAGATGCCACCGCAGCTCCGGGGGCTGCAGCTCAGCCCAGGGTTACACAGACCAGCTTATTCAGGGCGGGGGGTAACCAGGGAGATCCGAGGGACAGCGCACAGGAAATGAGCTGGAAACCAGACCCACTGCCCACATTGTGGCCCCATGACAGGAGCGAGAAATCTGGGAGCCGGTGACGAGGTGACGGGCAAATCCAGGTTTTGTGAAGCCCCTTCAAGAAGAGCAGCGCCCACGTCCCAGGCACGGCGGTGAGTGCTCATCGCTCCCGCTCTGCGGGGTGCCTCGGTGCCAGCGTGGGCCCTGAGGTGCCAGAACGCCCCTGGGCGCCGCGCCTGCACCCAGGACAGCAGGCAGCGGCTTCATTCTACCAGAAGAGACAGCAAGCCACACGCATCCCCCCACGCCCAAGCGCTGCCCCTCGGCCAGGCCCCGGACCTGCGCGAGCCGCCGCAGCACCAGCACCCGCACGGGAAGGCTGGGGGTGCGCAGTGACAGCGGCCAGAGCTGAATGGAAGCGTACGGTCACGTGAGCACGGCCACGAGAACAGAGCAACCCTGGGAGCATGGCCACCACAGGAGCACGGTCACCACGAGAGCACAGTCACCAAGGAACACAGGGACCACGGGAGCATGGCCGCCATGGGAGCGGGAGCACGGTCACCACGGGGACACAGGAACCACGGGAGCATGGCCACCATGGGAGCGGGAGCACGGTCACCATGGGAGCACAGGGACCACAGGAGCATGGCCGCCATGGGAGTGGGAGCACGGTCACCAAGGAACACAGCGACCACGGGAGCACGGCCGCCATGGGAGCGGGAGCACGGTCACCATGGGGACACAGGGGCTACGGGAGCATGGCCGCCATGGGAGTGGGAGCACGGTCACCACGGGGACACAGGGACCACGGGAGCATGGCCGCCATGGGAACGGGAGCATGGTCACCAAGGAACACAGCGACCACGGGAGCAGGGCCGCCATGGGAGCGGGAGCACGGCCACCAAGGAACTCAAGGACCACGCAGCATGGTCGCCATGGGAGTGGGAGCACGGTCACCACGGGGACACAGGGACCACGGGAGCATGGCCGCCATGGGAGCAGAAGCACGGTCACCACGGGAGCACAGTCATGGTGGGAGTACGGCCATGGGAGCACAGACATGGTGGGAGCACGGCCATGGGAGCACCGTCATGGGAACACACCCATGGGAGCACAGTCATGGGAACACAACCATGGGAGCACAGTCATGGGA
>PITA01018712.1:0-39606 GCA_004023965.1 Spilogale gracilis
GGGGCTGAGGGCGGGGCGGTGTGGGGCTGGCCACCAATTGGTTTGTCTTCTATATTTGCGTTGCAAAACTTTGTTTTTTTCCTATTGTTTCTCATTTTAGATCCTAGTCTGGTTTTATTCAGCTATCTAATAATTTTAATAATTAATATATATTTAAAGATTTTATTTATTTATTGACAGAGAGATCGGAAGTAGGCAGAGAGGCAGGCAGAGAGAGGAGGAAGCAGGCTCCCCGCTGAGCAGAGATCCCAGGACCCTGAGATCATGACCTGAGCTGAAGGCAGAGGCTTTAACCCACTGAGCCACCCAGGCGCCCCCATAATTATATTTAAACGTGAACATAGCGGGAGGGGCTCCTGGGTGGCTCAGTTGTTAAGCAACTGCCTTCGGCTCAGGTCATGAACTCAGAGTCCGGGTGTCGAGCCCCGCATCGGGCTCCCTGCTCGGCCGGAAGCCTGCTTCTCCCTCTGCCACTTACCCTGCCTGTGTTCCTGCTCTCGCTATCTCTCTGTCAAATAAAATCTTAAAAAAAAAAATGAACATAGCAAAGCAGAACATTATCAGTATTTTAATGGATCTTGGTCTTGCTAATAAATCATAAACACCAGCTGGCTGAAGTAATTCCTCATATCTGATATGAATGATGTGCTCTGAAGAATCTCATTTACATCTTTGGAAACAAGTTTTCACTTGCTTGATATTAGTGCTTACTGAGTACTCATCTCCTACTTGGTGAGTCACATGACAGTGAGACCCTTGGGGGAAGATGAGGCAGCTCATGGGGCAACAGGCTCTCTGTAAGATCTCCACAAGGAAAGCGGGGTATCTGGCCAGAGTTCTTCTGCAGTCAGTGAAGTCCTTCTGCAGCTTCCTCACGTCACACCATGAGAAAGGATCTTTTATGTTCACCTGCCATGGAATTCTCATTTGTATTTGTTTCTCAATTATCTACACTTTAAGTAGATTTGTTTGCCTATTCTGTTCTTCCTATCTTTAAATTGAGGACGAGGGACCCCGGGGTGGCTTAGTCGTTAAGCCTCTGCCCTCAGCTCAGGTCATGATCCCCGGTCCCGGGATCGAGCCTCGCATGGGGCTCCCTGCTCACAGGAAGCCTGCTTCTGTCTCTCTTACTCCCCCTGCTTGTGTTCCTTCTCTCACTGTGTTTCTCTGTCAAATAAATAAAATCTTAAAAATAAATAAATAAAATTAAAGACATGTTATTGGAGAATTAAGTAGGCATTTGATCTGTTTAATCTGTGTTAATAGCAAAAAAGAAATGAGAAAAGAATGACAGAAAACAGGTTTATTTTCAGAACAGTATCCGGAGTCAAGAGGGCTTTGAAAAGCCAATCAGCCTACTTAGACCCACCAGGTAATTGCTTCACTCCAGTCCCAGCTATAGCAAGGTCTGATGGGAGTGACTGTTATGTGAAAATTCAGTTTTGAATTTAAACCTTTATTTTTAAAATTTTGTCATTTCAGTGAAGTTTAGAAGAATGCTGTCGGTCTTCTCTGTGTGAGCTTCTGTTGGGCTGCATTTTGGTAGAAAGCTATTAGCTTCTTATAAGTGCTTCTCCTTATTATGTACAGAAATAGATTTTCATTTCAAAACTTATTACCAAATATATACAAATGCCTGAAATAATATATGTAAAATGAGGAATTTAAAAACTAAATCTTTCTCCAGGGGTCTTTGTTAAACTGCAAAGTTTCTCATGAAGGACACTGGTGAAACTACCATTTAGGGATTTCCATGCAATTTCTTTTTCTGTTTCAATGCTTGCTTAAGTCCAAGTAGAAACTGTAGTAATACTATTTTTTAACATTTTCTTTATGTGTGTTCACACCATATACCTTGACATGCAGCATGAGGGATTTCCTTTTGCTAGGATAGGTTTGTGTGTGACACTTGCTGACCTTATATTTTACAAATAACCACTTATCATTCTCTCTGTTGTGCTACCTTTTCATCTTGAGCAGTAACTTAACCAGTTTCTCAGGCTGTAAGTAAAACATTTTATCACAGTCAAAATAGTGTTTGTCATTATATGAAATTAAGGTTTTATAAATGATGCCCTTCTCTTCAAAATTCTCTAATATTTACCAGTAAAAAATACATTGATGTATTTGTTAAGGCCTTACCTTTTGTGATTTTGTTCAGTTTTCAACAGCTGCCCAGTATCATCCAAATCAAGAAAAGAGGAGATCTGTAGGACTATGTTGTCAGGCATGCCAACTAACAAATCAGATTTTCCCTGACACAGATTCAAAGAATAAATCCAGAACTTCCTTCCCACCTTCCGCATCTGACCTAAATATCCGCGAGCAAGACAGACCAGGTGATGACGGCCCAGCCCAGTCCCACCTGCTTTCAAAAGAAGTCACTTGATTTTAAAAGTTCCTGTGCTTCTTCACCAAGGGAATAAAGCCAGCTTCCCACTGAAAAGATGGTCACATTAAGGAGTTCCAAGTTCACTTCAGGGAGTTGAGAGAATCTTACCGAGCTGGCGGCTCCGTGAAGAGGCAGTTTTGTCACTCTGGGACATGTACTCATTTATTCATCGCATTTGCACCAGACGCCTGTGGGAGCGGCACTCTTCCAGGTGTCAAGCCGCAGCAATGAGTGAAGTATACCGCCCCTGACATCTCGGGCCTCATACCCTTCCTCAGACAAAAGAGGAGCAGAAACCCCCAAAAGGCAGGGTCTTTTTCACGTCCTCCAAGTCATAGATGGCAGAACCAGACCCTTTAGATCAGGAACCCTTAACCTGAAATCCACGTTGAGTCCTGGTGTGATGGGCTATTGTTCTGACCATCCGTGGGCTCCCTAAGCTGTCCCCCCACGTTAGGCATAAGCAGATCATACAGTTGTTGTTGGTGTTGGTTTGTTTCTTTTAATGCACTGGTCTATATAGTGTATATTAAGTTTTTGTCAGATCCCCAAAGGAACAACTTTTTTGGAAAAGTAAAAGTCTCCTCCATTAGGCTCTCTGTAATCCAGGACTAACCTGTTGTCACAGGCCTCTTGCCATAGACTTAACATGGAGTGACTCAGTATTTTAGGCAAAAGCTGTTGCCTGAAGTAAGAGACACGTGGTATGTGTTCTGTGTCCACTGCCCTGTGATCCCTACTACCTGCTCTCTTGTGAACAGAGCCCCTGGCACCCTGCCGCCATCCGATCAGTGCCGCAGCCGGACGCAGCCAGTCTGCTCTGGGCCTGTGTGGGCTTGGCTGTCCCTGGTCAGTGCAGGGAGGTGACAGGGAGGCCCAGGGGGAGATCAGACCCCATCTCCCCACTGCCTTGGTGGAACGGCGGGGCCGGCTCACCCTTGAAGCCCACCGCTGTGGGCTCCTGTTGGGTGAAGTGCTGCTCCTTTTTGTTGAAGCTGTTTGAGTGACTGTGTCTGTCACTTGCTGTCAGATCTGATCTTGATGGGCAGGTTTGGTTTTGTGTGAATGTGTGAGAAAGCTCTCACCTCGAGGAAACCTGCCGCTTGCCCAGTAGTAAATGTGACACCCACACCCAGCAGCTCCTGGGGGGCTGTTTAGAAATACTCATCCCAAGTGCTGCCTAGGAATTTCTGGTAATTTAGCGCCCAGCGCTCATCCTCCAGGTGGCTGCGAGGCCTCGACAGACCCTCTTCACCCCACCATGCTTGTGAAAACCAGAGGTCATGCCAGTGCACAGCGATGACCTCCTTTTATCAATGGCTGCAAAAAACCCCCCAAGACAAAAAACCAACCCAAAGGCTTGAGTGATAGGTTGTAATGTGATAAAGCTATGGTTCCTCTTGAAACTTTGGTAATTAAACAAAAAATATTTGGGGATGCCCGAGTGGTTCAGTTGGTTAAATTTCTGACTCCTGGGGCACCTGGGGGGCTCAGTCATTAAGCATCTGCCTTCGGCTCAGGTCATGATCCCGGAGACCCCGGATCGAGCCCCACATCGGGCTCCCTGCTCGGCGGGAAGCCTGCTTCTCCCTCTCTCACTCCCCCTGCTTGTGTTCCCTCTCTGGCTGTGTTTCTCTCTGTCAAATAAATAAATAAAATCTTTAAAAAAAAATTTCTGGCTCCTGATCTCAGTTCAGATCCTAATCTCAGGGTCCTGGGGTATGAGCCCCAAGTCAGGCTTTGTTCTCTGTGTCATCTGCTTATCCTCCCTGTGCCTCTCCTACTTATGCATGCTCTCTCTTTCTCTCTCAAATAAGTAAAAATCTTAAAAAAGAAAAAAAAATCACAAATATTTAGAAAAACATGTAGTCCTCCAAGTTTTCCTGGAACATAAGCATTTGCATTTAATACACATTTTAGTAACCCTCTTGTGCTGCTTCTAAGAAGTGAGTTACGGCTTCTACCCTCTAGAAATAAGGGACAGGACTGAATCTTCTGACTTACACACCACAGACACCCTCACCTTCCCAGGGCAGCCCTACGCCCTACACCCCTACTCCATTTCCTTCAGTGGGTGTATGTCATGCTTGGGACAAATGCCACATGCTCTAGTTATGAAGCACAAGAGTTCTGCTGATACTGAGCTCTCTGTTTGCCAGGGAAATCCCCCTAAGTGGATGAAGAGGCAGTTATAGTAGTTCACTGGCAGAAGGGCTGAAATAAGGTGTGAACAGGAAGTGTGTGTGTGTGTGTGTGTGTGTGTGTGTGTGGTTTTTTTTGTTTGTTTGTTTTTGGTCATTTTCTTCCCAAGTACACTGATCTATTTGGGAGCAATACATTTTGGGATCCCTTGCCCCTGGCAACAGGAAGCCAGAGCTCCACCCCATGACCCTGGTTCAGGAGTGATGCAGATGTGAGGCATGATCAGTGGTGTGTGGTGGTGGTGATAATGGCACTCAGTGAGAGGGCAGCGGTGCCTCCCCAGGGGCCCAGTGCAGCTTCCTGCATTCCACCTTGTACGTTGCTTCTGAGCCTCATGTTCATACTCTGGGCTACTTGAGATCCTTCCAATAATTTCCCTTTTCTGCTTAACTCAGCTAGGATTGCTTTCTGTTGCTTAAAACCAAGAACTCCAAAGGAAAACAGAGAAACAGGGAGGAAGTTAGAGGGGACAGTAACACAAGGAAATCTGGGAAAGAAGTTACACTGGCATGAGTAGAAATTGATATCCAGGAATAAGAATCTGGCAGCCCAGCCCTGTGTTGAAAACGGCTAATCACCTATGGTCACCTGGAATCAATTACCCATTGTGGGTCAGGTTTGCAGAAATCACACTGCCAGCACCACAGAACAGTGTAAAAGGAAAAAGGAGTACAAGATTGGGGTATAGAGTGGCGGTTTCTAATAGCACTGAATTGGAATGTCAACAGCAAAGAAGACCTCCAAATTCTTAAAACAGAAGACCTGGGAGTTGCTATGCAAGTGGTTAAAAAAAAATTGTCATATAGTCATAGGGTTGAAATGGCCACAAAATGTGAAAGTTGGTCCAATAATATGGAAAGAATGGCCTGTGTACCAGAATGGAAGTATTTAGGAGTTTTGGAAACACTCAGAGCACGCCAGGCTCACCAACACCCACACCCCTCTGATGTTCCCATGCCCTTCCTTCCTTCCCCAAAGAAGCAGATTTTCTTAGCCCCCCCCCCCCAACCCACCACTGTTTTCAGACCCGAAGTAGCCAATAACAAAGTTGATGCTAGGAAGACTCAGATTTCACACAAAAAGAGCCCAACCCTTTACTCATTCATGTCAGCAAAAATGAAGGGAACAAATGAAGAAAAGGATTCTGAGTGTAGGAGTCTACAGAATAAAATCATACTGAGTCGGGCTGAATTTCTGGATAGTGTGTTGATTTAAACAAAGGAGAGATTTTACCTGGAGCGACTGTTTACTAGGAACCTAAACTCCACAGGGGCCAAATGACGATGAGACGCCAACGATTCCTGTCACATTTGAAGTGAGCTCTGGAGTAGGCTAGAAAATGGCCCCAAGAGAGCCACATCCTAGTCTCTCGATCCTCCTATATCAGGAGGAAAAGGGTTTTGGTAGACATGATTAAATTCAGGATCTGAGATGGGGAGACTCCTGGGCTGTGCAGGTGAGGGGGGGCAGGGAAGGGTTTTACACCCAGGTACTCAGAAGGTGGGGTGCAGACACTATCACAGGCCAAGGAAGCCTGCAGCCCCTACAAGCTGGATAAGGCCAGGAACAGATTGTCCCCCTGAGTCTCCAGTGGGAGCAAGATACTGATTGTGGGCTCCCAACTCCAGTAGATTTCTGTGCTGTTAAGCCACGAAGCTTGTCATAGCAGCCACAGGAGACCGATACAGGCATCCTGTCTTAAATGGGAAAGGAAGACCCGGGAGTTTGGTGGCAACGCTGGGAAGCTGACCAGAGCAGGCACCAGGCCCAGTGAGGCAACCAGAATGGACCCCTTTAGATAACTGGGGGGGGGGGGGTGTGGATGATCACCAAGTGCCTGGGGCTAAGAAGGATAAACTGCCCACTAGATCCCTGCTTGCTTTGCATAGTTAAACCCCATGTCAGATCTTGTAAGTACAGGCCCGACTTGAGCAACCCTGAGAGATATGTCCCTTCAACCAATTTCTAGACTAGAAGTTTCACAAATCAGAGATCTCAGCTATCCAGATGGGCAGCCACACCTGAAGAACCGTGTGAGAACTTAGCGAGTTTGTTCTGACTTCTTTCTACAGGCATTTATGGCACAGCGGCCAAGATCTACAGGCTTGACACTGCTGGCAAGGCTGTGCCTTCGTTGGGGTACAGGACCCTCAGGACCGCAGCTCACTGAGCCTTGTGAGCAGCTATGGCATGAGGGACCATCATGGGTGTCACCAGTGGGGTAGTTTAGGGATGGCACTGCTGTGGACCTTGGGTCAACTAAGAGGAGCTGTGCCTTGGGGTCATCCAGACTTTCCCTGGTGCCCTTCTGTGCCCAACAAACATACATGCTGCCCCTACCGCCACCTCTTAGTGCCCTTGTTTCCTCCTGACGTGGCTGTGCCCTTACTATAAAGATGCCTCCCCCTTGCATCCTTACTTGTTTGAGAGTACAGCATCTCGAGCCCCATGCAGACCTTTTGACCCCACAAGGCTCCCAGGCTCCACCTGTGGCTGAGGGGGTGAGCCAGCTACTGTGGGCCAGTCTTCGCCATGCCCTGAGTGCCTGGGCCTTCCTGAGAAACTCACTCTTCATTCTTAGGTCAACTCAGTGTCCACTCACCCCCTCATAGCATGGGTTTGTCTATCACCACTCCCCTCTGCCTGGACCACCACAGAAGGAGCTGCTTTATTCAGTTCCTATTCCAAGCTGTTTCTGACACATAGAAAACACTTGTAAATGAGGGGACAAATCCACGCACCCTTCATGGTGTCCACTCTGGGACACTCTTGGGACAGAACAAGAAGAGTGTCTGACCATGTGGCCCACGGAGGGCCTGCTGGCAGCCCCCAGACAGGAGGTCCCATGGCTGCCCCAACTGGCAACACAGTCAGCTTGTAGGAGTTCAGCCAAGTGGGCCAGCCCCTGGGCGCCCTCTCATGCACCAGCCAGGCCTCGAGTGCCAAGAGGGAGGAAGGGGCAGCCGTGGGGCCTGAGACAAGCCGACACTGCCACGCGCATCCCCAGCATGTGCCCCCGGCTGCTGCTTTTTCAGCAGGGACTCCGTGTGGTGGCCCTCACCGCTCCTGTTTCTTGTTGCAGGCGGAGAGAAACCATCCATGACTTCCAGATAACCTGCCCAAAGAACCAGACCCGTATTCCGGCACTGGTGTTCCGCACCATGAGGGCCAGGCAGCCGGAACGTGCTACGGCAGCCTGAATTGACTAAAAGATAGAAACAGAAGGTCCATATCCCTTTGTGAATCAAAAACAGCAGCATGTTCACGACTGTTGAAGTTGGGAAGGATCCAGTTCACTACTCTCTCGAGGTCTATAAATGTTTAGTAGTAGCAAACTGTTAACAAGAAAATTCATTTCGGTTGAGGATTTTTTCCAGTTGGTTCATATGTTGACAGATGAATGAATACTTTGTACTGATAGAATAATATGACCCTAGACAGTCCTATTCCACCCTTTCTTTTTTATTGTCTCATTGTTGAGACTACGTTGATGTAGTTAGGGACCAGAGGGGACTTGTTGTAGGAATGCCATGGAATTCTTTAAATTTCTTTTAAGTTATATGCCAAATGGTCAAGTTATCTATAGTCAGAAATTACTTGTAAGGGTCTTACCATCTGATATCTCTTTCAATCTTACTGAAAACAAAGACCCGACTTTTAAAAGGGTCTGTTATTCAGTTGGACTCACATCTTGTTTCTGGGAAGCAGACATAAAAGGCCCTCAACTCATTGCCAAGAAGAAGTAAGCCATAAAATCTCAATCTTTTCTTTCTTTCTTTTTCTTTTTAAATCTAGTGTATTTTTTTTTTAAGATTTTATTTATCCATTTGACAGAGAGAGATCACAAGTAGGCAGAGAGGCAGGCAGAGACAGTGGAGGAAGCAGGCTCCCTGCCGAGCAGAGAGCTTGATGTGGGCCTTGACCCCAGAACCCTGAGACCATGACGTGAGCTGAAGGCAGAGGCCTAACCCAATGAGCAACCCAGGCGCCCTAAAATCTCAATCTTTCACTATTACTTTCCCTGCCAGTGGTCAAAATTATAACTCAATCAGAGTGTAAAGTAACAGTGGCATCCAATATTTGTGATGTATGTCCAGTGTGCCAGGAATCTTAAGTGTTCTCAGCACTTTATGCTGTCATATCCCATAATAACCTTATGAGGTGGGCCCTACAAGTCTGCCCCATTTTGCACATGACATTAATTGCTTGCTCAAGTCTGCCTTCAGGCACGCACACACACGCACAGTCTAAGCAAGGGAAGCAGGTACACGTGTAGGTTTGTCTGTCTTCACAGCCCAACCTCTCAACCACTGTGCTCATAATTCCGAGCAGGCAAGTAAGTGTGTGCTCATCAAACATGGAGGCTGTAACATCTGAGAAGGTAGGTCCTTAGCTTTGAGGAGAGCCTTACTGCACTTTTGGTGATGACCAAGTGATGGAAGTCCTGCGTTGCATGGAGAGGAAGCCTGGCTTGTGGTCTCATACAGAATGTAGGGCAGGAGAGAGGTCACGGGCTCCTTCTGCAGTTGCACAACCACAGACAGTACTAAAGGCTCGGCAGGTTTCTCCACTCACCACTCCTGCTTTTTTCCGCCAGTGAGAGCAGGTGACCTTACTTGGGGACCCTGTTCCAAGTAGTTGCAAACAAGGCTGTATGGAAGAGGATTGGCTTTATGTTGTCACAATACATGCATAAAGGAGCTCAGCTGGCCTGCGTTAAGTTCCTGGTAGTCTTTCACCTGCACGTGTGTGGAAAGGCCACTCGCTCACGTATTCAGCTAGTATGTACCGAGTGCCTACATGCTGACCCGATCACTTCCCACCTGCCTCACCCTGCTGGCTGTGAACCTTTGATGGTCATTCGGCAGAGCGGTTATGCCTGGCAGAAGAGAAGAGCCCCTTTCCCACCAGCAAGGCCTTCTGTGGGCCTGGGCTCCCCTTCCTTCTCCCTCCTATAAGGGGGCTCATGAATGGTCCGCAGGCCACAGTTCATCATCCTGTTCTTTCTTGCTAAGGTGCACAGTCTCCATTTCATCCACTAGAAGAGACATTGTGCTATTTGTGTTCTATGCCCTATAGCTTACAGAGCACGTGGATTGTCTTTATTTTTTCCCTCGTTCATATATTTGTTTCTTTTGTGTGTAGTTGACTTTTTTAAGTGAAATGTTTGAAATCCTTAATTTCCTTTTGCATGTAATCTGTAGCAGTGTTCTTTGTGGTTACCATGGAGTCCCAACATCCTAAAGTTAAAACATTCTAATTTGAATTTGTAGCACTGCAACTTCTGTACCAGAAAAACCATTCCTCTACAACTCCATCCCCTCCCCCTTTGGGCTGTTGATGCCACAAAATTACATCTTTATACCTTTTGTGTCCCAAAACATAAATATTCTTGCAAATGCCTTAGTCTCCTAAAACAAGATTTGGAGTTACAGAGCCAAGTTACAATAATACTGGCTTTACAGTAATATTTTTACTTTTCATGTTGTAGTCTCTTAACTCACTTAGCTAAGAGAAAGTAGTCACAAACCACTGTAACAATAATACTAGCTTTTATGATCGCCCATATATCCACCTTTATGAAGATGCTCCTTTCTCCATATGGCTGAGGTAGTGTCGAGTGTCCATTCATCCCCACTGCAGGTCTCTGTCGAGCATTTACTGTGGGTACATCCAGTGGTCACTCAGCTTGTTTATTCTGGGAATGCCTTGATTTCTCCCTTACTTTTGAAAGACAGTTTTGCCAGATATGGATTTTTTGGTTCACAGGGTTTTTGTTTGTTTTTTTTAGCACTCTTAATGCATTGACCCAGTGTCTTCCAGCCTACACATTTTGATAAGAAATCTGTACATATTCTCATGGAGGATCCTTTGTATGTGATGATTTTCTTTTCTGTTGCTGCTTTCAAGATTTGTTGTTTTTGGCTTTTAAATATTTGATTATAATGTGTCTCAGGGTGGGTCTCTTGAGTTCATACTACTTGGAGTTTGTTGAACTTCTTGGATTTTTATACTCATGTCTTTCCTCAAGTTAGGAAAGTTTTCAGCCATTTATTTCTTCAGATATTCGCTCTGCCCTTTTCTCTTTCTTCTTCTGGAATGCCCACAATGTGTATGTTGGTCTATTTGATTGTGTCTCACAGGGTGGTTTGGAGGCCCACAGACCAGCTGTGAGACAGACCTGAGCTAACACTCCAGGTACCTGATCTTCCTGAGCCCCTGCTTAGACTGGAGGGGCCACAGTGATACTTGGGGTCTCCTGGGATCAGTGTCAGTCCAGTCCATGTCCAAGTAGTCCTGAGGGTTTGTTTCTTCTCTCCAGCACACAGACGCGCTGCTCCAAGGCCATCAATCCCTTGGGTGACGGTTGGGAGAAAGGCTAACTATAAATTTTTCGGCAGTGTGTTTGGGTCCTTGCTCAAGGGGACCATGCCTCCCCTGCACCCGAAGGGTTCTAGGTTTGTAAACTGGCTCAAGTCTGGGAACTGACTGAAGGGCGAGGGTTCCCTGTTTTTGATTCAAATAACATTTTTGTTCACTTGAACTAGAACTAACTTCCATTTATTTATACAATCAGGAATTTTTGAGGCTTCCATATATTTCGTCTAGTCCTGTTGGCCCATGGCAGGTGTTTGCAAGAGACCAGCTGGTGAGAGAAGCAGAAAGCTAACATTATGCTCAAACCAACTAAGCCACTAACTGGCCAGGATCAAAAGTGTTTTATCATCTTAAAGTTTTTTTCAGTTTTAGTCTGGAGAACTTGTAATGAAAATGCAGCATTCCTGCCGAGTCAACACTAAATGAGGCCCAATTCAGTCTTAGAGGGTTTTTCTCTTCTCTCTCCAATTCATGAAATAAAAAGCAGTTTGGCAAGGGTAGCCCTGGAAAGTGGAGAACTGTGCCAGGTGAGAGTATCAGTTTTTCCTGTTTTGTTTTGTTAAGATTAGAGAGGGAGAGAGGGCATGAGCAGCGGGGGAGTGGCCAAGGGAGAGGAAGAAGCAGGCTCATCACTGAGCAGGGAGCCGGACTCGGGGCTCAGTCACAGGACCTTGAGATCACGACCTGAGCCAAAGGCAGATGCTTAACCATCTGAGCCACCCAGGTGCCCCAGGGTAGCAGTTCAGTAGGAAACAGGGAGAATTTTCTTGGGGAAATGTTGAGTGAAAGATGGTCCAGTAATCTTTCATATTATATACAAAATCACTGGATTGAGTTCATTTAAAATACTTGTAATTACATAGGAAAATGAAAATGTAGACAGGGTGACATTGCCTAGAGGGATGCTACTACTGTATAGTAGGCAAAATTGCCAAGGTTTAAAAAAAGGGGTATCCTGATCCTGAGGTAAAATGAGAAAAAAGTGGAAAGCCACAAATGAGGTGAGCCAAGAATACACTGGCTTAACCAAAGGCCAAAACTATTCGTGCATCTCCTACTTTGGCATAATATCTTCTCCATTATGAAAAAACCCACATAACATGGCAAGTCATGGGATCTAGTTCGCCCCACCATGAGCAAAGGTCTAGGAAGGATTCTGTGAGAAGTCTGTGCCAGAAGTATAAAGTCCTAAGGAAAATAATCTGTGACATGTAACAGTTGGTTTAAGACTGTAGGCTTCAGGAGGGTTTGGGTGCTGCACACATTTGTCTTCTCCAGTCATGATTTTAATTGAGCCAGTGTAGATGAGAACAAGACCACTGTCTTGTCCAAGGTATCCTACCTATCCTTCTTGTTGGCCTAGAAGGAAACTCCAGTACTGGAAGGTTGTTCTCAAGGGGCCCAATGTAAACTGACAACAGCATCAACTACTCACTAAAGAGGTTTGATCTGAAGCCTGTAAGGTCCTCCCAGGATTCTATAACCACTGAGATCTTCCCAGGATTCTGTAAGCACAATGTCTTCTCAATTGGCATGTTAATTTGGATACTATGAAGAAAAGTGCTTGCTGTTCAAAAATGTCTGGGAACAGCTTAAAGGTAGTCTCTCAACCTTTGGCTGCATAGGAGAATCCTTACGGCACTAAATGCTTCACACTGTTTTTACACAAGTCAGCCAGGATGTGGATGTCCCACAAGGTGCACCACGAATGTAGTGTTTCCCTCACTGACCTGACCACAGAACTCAGAAAATACAGCTTAGAAAATGCTGCTCCAGATGGGAAAATTCACATGTTGAAAAGAGGGGGAACAGGAATCATGGAATCTTGGTATCATACAATGAAAATTACACAAAAGAAAACACACACATAAGGATACTGCTGACATGAAAGCCTTTGTTTTTAATTTGGTTGATACACATCTGACAAAATATTTTAGAACAAAATAATCCACGAACAGGCATAGGGTATTTATGGTAACAACTGGAAAACATACAATTGATGTCCTCTCAAACAGAAATGTCTACTTACAAAATTTTCTACTATGAATCTGGAAGACTCTCAGTTCCTACTCATTACCAGGTCTGAAGCCCACCTAGGTGGCATGTTAGGCCCAGAAGCAGGAAGTGCAGTTCTGACACATTTGGCAGTTAAGGATCATCTATTGGTGTGAGCTCACAGGGAAGCAAAGAGACAGGGGAGTCTAGAGACCAGACCTGGGTGGGGTAGGGAAGGTGGTGCAGAATGGAAGACTCAGAAGGAAACAACTAAGGACAAGACCTAAGTCACACTCATCTTTCCCAGTGCCCAGAGAAGGCTGCAAATCTTTTTAAACTTATTCAACACCTCTTTTAGCAGAACATCAGCAACCCTGAGACTCCCATGACATAAAAGCTAATAAACATCTAGAACTGCTCAAGATTTAGAAATAAACTAACTTTATATGATCAATAGGAACTTATGTTTTGAACATACACTTAAGGAAAGAGAAATTTCTCAAATTTTTCATGCCTAATTCTTAAACATTCCAACTAATAATTTCCAATTGTCTGAAGTTAGTTTCACAAAAAAAGATACACTTTGACTAGATGTTTTGAGTACAACTTGCTCTTGGTAAGTGGACCACCTACATCTTCATATTACTCAAATATATTCAAAAGAAATTAGAGAAGTTTTATCCATTGGAATAAAGTTAGAAATTTACTGACTTACAAGATAGCCACATAAACAGAGACATGAAAAAAAGAACCGAATGCTCATTCTTTGTAACACTACTGAGACAGTTAAACACAGTACATCATACACATCAAATCTACTGATCCAACGAGGCTATTTAACTATGTTTTCCACAGTTTCAACAAATAACTTTGTAGATCACGTATCCACACCATGTGTAAAAATCAAATCTGCTGCTCCTCCAGTGGCTGTTCAAGAGCTTCCATTAGCTTTTTATTTGCCTCCTCAGTATGCCGGCTTTGACAGTGAGTTAAATGTTTCTTAAAGCCTCTTGGGAAATTTGATTCAAAATTACAACGTGGACATTTAAGTAAACTCTGCCCGTGGGCTGCTACATGATTTTTAAGGAGAGATTCCAAAAGAAAAGCCTTTCCACAAATTGTACATTTGTAAGGGCTATGAACATTATGCTTATTAACCAAATGATGCAAAACGGCACCTTTTTTCATAGCTCGACAGCAACAAATTTTGCAATAATACTTTCCTTTTCCACGCTTCATATACTTTGCAATCTCCTCCTCAGAGATAAAGGCCTCTTTCTCTTCAGTAAACTGTAACACATTTTTGGACTGCTCTGGACTGGTCATGTCCATTTTGTTCTCTTTACTAAGATCAATAGATTCTACATCAACCTGCTCTGGATCACTGCTTGACTCTTGGCCCTTGCTGTCTGTCACATCTGAATCTGCTTTTATATACTCACTGCTACTCAGCTCAGCATCTGAGTTCTCTTGGTTGTCTTTCTTGAGCTTCTTTGAGGAAGGAAATAAAGTGTCTTCTAAGAGTTTCTTAGGTGTAGCTAGTAGTTCTTCCTGAACCAAAATATCACACTTTTGATCATCTATGGCATCTGTCTGTAGTTCATCACCAAGCTCAACTGCCCTCTGAGATTCTGAGAAGATAGCAGATTTGGGAAGTTCAGGAAAAAGGGCGTGTTTCCGGGGCTCTGGAAAAAGAGCACGTTTTCGTGGTTCAGGAGAAGCTGGAGGGGCTGTTTTGGTGGGCTCAGAAAACAGGGCAGATTTTCTAGGTTCAGTATCAAGAGAGAGAACAGGCTTCCATATATCGGAGGTTGCCTTAGGGGACTCGGATGGTCCAGAAGGTTTCCGAGGTTCAATAAAAAAGGAAGACTTCCAGAGGTCAGGGGAACCACCACGGGAACTTTTCTGGGACTCGGGAAAATCAAGTGAAGCAGGGGAAGTTTTTCGCTGATCAGGAGAAAGCTTCCAAAGCTCCGGAGACCCTGAAGGTTTTCTGAGCTCTGGAGATCCTGCTGGACTGCGGATCTCTGGGGACAATGGTGGGCCTGGTTTGCGAAGTTCAGGAGACAAGGGAGGGCCTGTTTTACGAAGCTCAGGGGACACTGAGGGAACTGTCTTCCAATGTTCAGGTGACAAGGTGGGAGTTGTCTTTCGGAGTTCTGGCGGGCCAGACTTCCATGACTCAGGAGACGCAGGGGGAGGCTTCCAGGAGCCAGGTGAGACCGATGAAGACTTCCAGGATGCGGAGGACACAGAAGAAGTTGGTTTCCATGGTCCAGGTGAGATAGAAGGAATTGGCTTCCAAGGACCAGGAGACACAGAGGGAGCAGGTTTAGCTGGCTTCCAAGGTCCCGATGACGCCGAAGGACTAGATTTCCAAGATCTTGGGGACCCAGGTGGCCCTGGCTTCCAAGAACCTGGTGACACAGCTGGGGCTGGTCTTCTGGGCTCTGGAGAGACAGCAGGGAATGGCTTCCAAGGTTCAGGAGACTCTGATGGGGAAGGCTTCCTTGGCTCAGGGGAGATAGTCCGGGTTGGTTTCCGAGACTCTGGAGAGGCAGTTGGGGATGGACCCCAAGGTTCAGGGGAAGCAGCCAAAACAGGTGACTCTGGAGACGAGCCTGAAGGTGGCCCCAATGTTTCTGAGAAATGTGAGTGCTTCTGGGGCTTAGGATTAGTAAGAGTGGATTTCACTGGCTCAGGAGATATAGGGGTAAGTTTCTGTGGTTCTGGAGAAGGAACAGGGACTGGTTTCTGAGACTCAGAAACAACAGAGACTGGTTTTGGAAGTTCAGGAGAAGAAATTGGGGAAGATTTTAGAGGCTCGGGAGAAGGGAGAGAAGGTGTCTGTGGCTCAGGAGAAACAACAGGGCCAGGTTTCTGAGGCTCCAGGGAAGTGAGAGGTGTAGGTTTTGGGGATTCTGGAGACAAAACTGGGCCAAGTTTCTGTGCTTCTATGGAAAGGGCAGGTATGGGTTTTAGCAGTTCTGCTGAATTAGAGGGTGTCTTCTGGTGTTCAGGAAGAGAAGGGCTTTTCCCAGGATCTGTTTCTTTGTTTAGCTGGTTTTTTGGTTTCTCATTCCATTTCTCTGGGCCTGCATGTTTGGAGGTGATGTGATAGTACACATTAGAGTACATCTTGCTGGTGAAGAAGCACTTATGGCAGTGGAATAGCTTTGCACTTTTCTGGTAAAATATCATTTTACCTAGCCCACCAGCATCCATTTCATCACAAAATTCTGGATGGATGGTGCCCATGTGGATTTGCACATTTTCATAATCTGTGCCTCGGAAACTGCAGTGGTCACACTCCAAACGTGATGCTGGTTTACGGAGTTCCTGGAATACTTCCATTTCTCTTTCGGTCACAACACACACGACTATATTCTGTAAAAACTTTCAACAGTGCTGCAATAAAGTAGAATTTAATTATTTTCAGGGAATATAACTTTGAATAAAATGCTGTTCTCTAAATGTCCATTCTATCATGGCTTAATTTTAAGTCTGGAATGGCATGCATATGTATTTATCACATAATACCTCAATAAAGATTTTGAAAAGAAAGGAGAGATGGAACTAACTTTTAACTGAGCCCCAGGAACTGCGAGTTTTAGAGGTATCACCTCATGTAATCCTCTTAACACCATGACTCAGTATTATTTTTATTTGTAGGTGAAGAAACAGGTTCAGAGAGGTGCTTCACCCACTTATAACAGTGACCCAAAGCCTGACCCCAGAATCACCCAGCACGTGCCTTACATCTTGACTCTGAAACCCAGAATCAACAAGCTGCCAGCATATAAAGTTCAGCCAACACCAAAATTAAGGCTAGGCAGTTTAAGGCTGAGCAAGAAACTAGCTCCACTTCAGAGAGCATTTGTTAAACTAAAATTATGAAAAGATGGCTTTTTAAAAAATATCAACACATTTTGTAATGTTTTATTCATCCTAATATCAAGTATTTTATTCATTTAATAAATGAACTGTTTTCTGTGCCTTGTTTTTCTAGGCACTTGGGTTTAAAGAGATGTCTTGTACTATGGTGCTTACGTTAGGTGCAAAGCCAAGTGTGAACGCACAAAAGGCTGTCAAGGAAAGAAGCTCGAACATGGATCCTGAATGATGTAAAGAACTCTGCCCAGCAAAGGGCAATTCAGATAGACGACACCCCTTTCGGCAGCAACCTGCTTGCCAGTAATTATGACTTTTTAAAAAAGTTTAAGCAAGTCTTCAAAGGTGGTGAAAAGTACAGGAGCTCATTGTTAAAAATGTAGTCATTTATATAGAGCAACGTATTTACACAGTATCGCTTGTTCTATGTATACACAGTCACGCACAAACACATCCTACACACTGTTCTGCAACTTGCTTTCATTTGAGGAGAAGGCGGCCCGGGAGAAAGAAGACCAGGCTCCTGAGGCTTCGGGGGGAGAAGAGGAGAAGGTTTCAGAGAATCTAGAAACCAAAGTAGGCCAAGTTTATGTTTCTACTCAGAGAACTGTCTTTACTTATATAGGGAATAAGCACTAAATTTCCTTGTATATCTTGAATATCTGTATTTTTACTCTATCTGGAAAAAGAGATAGGGACTCACCCTATTTTTCAGCCCAAATGGATAGTTCAGTTGTCTCTGCAACCTTTTCCTCACTGATAGGTAATGTTCCATTTTGTGTTTATGAATCCACTCCAGACTCTCTTTTGTTTTTTAAATTTTTTTAGGCAATTTCTATTCCCAACATGGGGCTCAAACTCATGACCCCGAGATCAAGAGTCGCACCCTCTTGCAACTGAGACAGCCAGGTGCCCCTGGACTCTATTCTATCCTCTACTGGTCCCATCTGGTATGCCCCTCTCAGCATGGGAACTCAACAACTGCTAAAAGAGGTTCTGTGACATACACAGTGAACTTATCTAAGTCAATCACAAAGTCTTCTCTCATTGAATTATGTTCCTTTTTTACCAAAAGTATCAGCTACCACCAAGAGCAGGCACTGTGTACTGTGCTAATAGTAATTACAAGATTAAAACTTACTCCTTCCACATTACTGCTCCTCAAAATGCAGTAAAGATTAGAGACACTTATTTATATTCAGAGGCTCCCCCTTTAACAATTTCAAAAATATTAAAAAGCTTAACACTTCTAATTTTGGTAACTTGTTTTGAAGATGTTATTACAGACAATATTGTCTTCTATCACTCATGTCATTGGTATATCATCTGCATTTGGGGGGAGCAGTCTAAATTTAAAAAGGTAACAAGACAGTTGAGGAAATAAGTGCTTTTCAGAAAGTATTAGCCCCTTCTGAATTACCCTGCAGCCATCTTAGCTTTCAGAAAATTGTTTTTAGGGCTACACAGACTAAAAAAAGAATATAATCACTTAGTGCTGAAGATCTCTGAAAAGAATCTTCAACTTAAAAACATGATAAAGAAAACATGTAGAAAAGAATGTGTAGGTTAACCATCCCCCTCGGCCCCAATGTCTCATAAAACTAGAAGAATGTTAAAAGAAAAGGCAGTGGTATCTCAATAACCCCATCTGGCCATTAAGTGGCCATAATGAACAGTCAAGAGATGTTCATATTAAATAAGAAGGACATTATATATTAAGCCACAGCATTACATTATAATAAACCCTACATCAAATATATTATAACACAGGTTAAGACCTCAGGCTTGCTGGGTTTGAGTGAGTCCTAGTTCCACTATATGGCTTTGTTAAATTGCTGAACCTTTCTATGCTTCAGTTTTCTGGACCCTCCAACGGATGTTAATATTTTGTAGCATATTTAGAACAGTTTCTCATGGTGAGCCCTCAGTGTCAGCTGTGGTTGTTATATTAGAAACTACAAGGGTAGCCTCTAATACTTCACTTTCTGGTAAGTAAATATTTCCCAGTGACCCTGGTAAAGTTCTGGCTGACCAACGCAAAGTATCTCATCTGAAATATACTCAAGCCCTACTGATGACAGGAAGAGAGGCTTTGTACTTTCATGACTTGAGTTTCTTAAGCTTAAATCAACTATTAACTATGGAGACTTTTCCCACTTTCTCAAGAAACTGGTATACCCCTAGGGACAACTAAGTGGCTCAGTCAACAAAGCATCTGCCCTTGGCTCAGGTCAAGATCCCAGGGTCCTGGGATTGAACCCCACATCGGGCTCTCTGCTCAGTGGGAGCCTGCTTCTCCCTGCTGTTCCCTGTTTGTCCTCTTCTGTCCAATAAATAAATAAAATCTTAAAAAAACAAAAAAACAAAAAAAACTGGTGTACAATTGGAGAAAGTATTTTACTTAGTGACCTCTCTCCTCACTTTGCCTAATTTATAGTCCCATCAACAAAACAACTTTTTTCATTTCCTGTATGTCAACTCATAAACTTTTTACCAATACTAATTGATAAAATAGAGGTTATCAATAAGCCCAGTAAGTGTATAATACAGGGATCAGATTATGGACTATAATACTAAGCACACTATTCTACCATTCAGGAAGGTTTTTAGCAAGCTTATCAAATGAAAAATTGACATTTCTTTTTAAATTTTTTTTTAATTTTTTTTTTTTTAAATTTATTTATTTGACAGCGAGAAACACAGCGAGAGAGGGAACACAAGCAGGGGGAGTGAGAGAGGGAGAAGCAGGCTTCCCGCCGAGCAGGGAGCCCCATGTGGGACTCGATCCCAGGTCTCCAGGATCATGACCTGAGCCGAAGGCAGTCGCTTAACCAACTGAGCCACCCAGGTTGCGCCCCGAAAAATTGACATTTCTAACACAGTGCAACAGGTTGCGAGCTGGTCTCCTCTTCAGCCACACCCTCTATCCTGACTGCGGCCCATGTTTCGGTTTCTTTCTATAGGAAAAAGCTCTACCCCCTTTTTCCTTATTTCTACTTTCCATTGGCTGTAACTGTTTCTTGCCTCCCTGGAAATTCTACAATAACCCTATATTTTACAGCTGTTCCTGTAAATTACTCTACCTTTGATGTATACCACTTAGCCTAATTCCTGTTGCTTCTGCCTCCCTCGGCCTCCAGCCACCTCAGCTTCTTAGATTAGACTGACTCCTTTTGTCCTTAACTGCCGGCTGCTGGGGCGCAGGGCAGGGGGGGCTCAGTCATTAAGCATCTGCCTTCGGCTCAGGTCATGATCCCGGAGTCCTGGGATTGAGTCCCACATCCGGCTCCCTGCTAGTCAAAAAGCCTGCTTCTCCCTCTCTCACTCAACCTGCTTGTGTTCCCTCTCTCACTGTGTTTCTGTCAAATAAATAAATAAAATCTTTTAAAAAAATGCTGTCTGTTGAATCATCAGCTCCTCGCCCCTTCATCTAGTGCAACTCAATCAATTCCTCAACCATCCTGTTTCCTCTCAGTCTATGTTAAACCCCATGACTCCTCAGACTTCAGTGTTCCCCATCTCTCTTACCTGCCTCTCCCTATTTCCTCTTCCTACCACCAACTCTTTGGGTCAGTCTACTCAAACCTGCCTACTCCCAGGCTTCATTATCGTACCCTAATAACCTTTTACTTTAAAAAAAAAAGAAAAAAAAAAGGAATTGTACAAAATTCACTTTCTCAAATCCCAAACTCTATCATATATATGCATATCAAGCACACATTCATGTAGCACTATATATGAAGATATGCTTTTAAAGATCTTCCTTAAGTAAGCACTTTTCAAAAATATTCACATCTTAAAAATATTCTAAATGTTAAAAGGCAAACCAGAACATATGCAAAGTAAAACTGGTAAAGTAACACTAAAAATCCAGGACAAGTACATTTATAGCAGGAAAGAAATAAAGACCAACAGGTTTTTCTCTGGTAGACTTACCAGCTTATCTTCCTAGAAGTCTTAAAAGTGTGTCTTCATATACAAATGGCTCACAGACACATGAAAAAAGGTTCATCATCACTAGCTACCAGGGAAATTCAAATCAAAACCACACTGAGATACCACCTTACACCAGTCAGAATGGCCAAAATTAACAAGTCAGGAAACAACAACAAGTGTTGGGAGAGGCTGCCGGAGAAAGGGGAACCCTCTTACACTGTTGGTGGGAATGCAAATTGGTGCAGCCACTTTGGAAAACAGTGTGGAGATTCTTTAAAAAATTAAAAATAGAGCTACCCTATGACCCTGCAATTGCACTACTGGGTATTTGCCCCAAAGATACAGATGTAGTGAAAAGAAGGGCCAATGTTCATTACAGCAATGGCCACAATCGCCAAACTGTGGAAAGAGCCAAGGTGCCCTTCAACATACGAATGGATACACAATGGAATATACACAATGGAATATTACACCTCCATCAGAAAGGATGAATATCCAACTTTTGTAGCAACATGGACCGGACTGGAAGAGATTATGTTGAGTGAAATAAGCCAAGTAGAGAAAGTCAAGTATCCCATGGTTTCACTTACTTGTGGTGCATAAGGGGTAATATAGAGGACAGTAGGAGAAGGAAAGGAAATGGGAAGTAGGGTAATTCAGGGAGAGAAACGAAACATGAGAGACTTTGGACTCAGAAACAAACAGGGTCTTGGAGGGGAGGGGATGGGGGATGAGAGAGCCTGGTGGTGGGTACTGAGGGCACGTATTGCATGGAGCACTGGGTTGGGGCATAAACAATGAATCTTAGAACACTGAAAAAAAAAAGTATGTCTTCAAAGGGTGGGCAAGTCTACATGGCTTCTGAGTCAACTACAGAAAACAGCCTGTAGTACATGAAGAATAAAGATCAGAGTTGGACCTGAAAAAAAAAAAAAAAGGAAATGGAATCAAAACTACATTTCTGTGATAATCTGTACTACTGCAAAAGAATTCTGCGTATTTCTCTCACAGTCCTGCTCCCTGCAACAGTGACAGGGGTCCAATCCACTTGTTTTAGTGAAATTATACCAAGGATGACCACAGATACTACCCGTGATACCAACCACATCTAATTCTACTTTAAGATCTACTATGAATTAACGCCCTTGTCTATAATCACAGCACTCTCCAACCCACTATCTCACTTCAGCTGATGGAAGAGCACTCAGCGGACTGCTGCTGTGACCACAGACTACAGGAACAGCTATGTTTCATCTATTATCCACACTACACTGCAGAGCAGCAAAGTACCAGGCAGTGAGGAAGGGGCAAGATTATTGACAGGGCAAAGAAGGACGAGGCTTCGGGGAACAAGGAAGGAGAGCGGTGCTTCAGTGACGACTCAAGCTTCTTTACATGTGGATTTCAAAGAGAAAGTATTGGGGTCTGGGTAAGTTGTTGACTTGAACAGAAGGAAGAAAACTGGCCAGGAATAAGCTAGGTAATAGCTCACAACACACTTCTGCTGATAGGTTCTGGCACATTTCTCTACTTGTGGTCATTCTGATAGCTGTGCTTTCCCTGCCTCCAGTCTCACTTCCTTGTAATCTGCTCACCATAGAGTTTCCAGTCATGTTCCAAATACAAAACCCTAATGCCATCTGTCAGTTCACAATTCCCCAACACCCGGAGCACACAGAGCCACAGCATACAAAGCTCTTCACCATCTGTCTGGCCCCTGACTGGACCACATTCTCTAAACGCTGACCCACCTGTAATTCCATTATAAACCAAGCCTCTGGCCCTTCACACGGGCATCTCCTCTTCTTTACACTCCCCATCTTGCCACCCAGCCATCAGGTAAGTTTCTCCATCCTTCAGGCAGAATTACTTCTTAAATAATGGCCCACACGCTTCCTGCCCCCCTCCCCCAATCCTCTTTGTGTGCACACCTCCAGTGTAGCCATCACTGTCTGATACTATAAGAGTCGGACTCTTACAGGGCAGGGACTACCCATTTGCCCCTGTAACCCTTGCACATCCCTGGCACATGGTATATGCTCACCAAGTATCTGTTTGTTACCTCTAAAACGTCCTATCATGAAGACTAGAGACCTGATTTAGATTCACAGGATTTTAAAACTAGAAAAGACCTGAGCTACCATCTAGTTTTCAAACCACTGGGATTTAGACTAGAAAGGCCTCAGGGATCATCTACTTTAAAACTTCAATTCAGGGGTGCCTGGGTGGCTCAGTTGGTTGGGCAACTGCCTTCGGCTCAGGCCATGATCCCGGAGACCCCGGGATCAAGCCCCGCATCGGGCTCCCTGCTCGGCGGGAAGCCTGCTTCTCCCTCTCTCACTCCCCCTGCTTGTGTTCCCTCTCTGGCTGTGTTTCTCTCTGTCAAATAAATAAAATCTTAAAAACAAAAACAAAAACCTTTCAATTCATCGCTAAGGAAATTCAAACCTAGATATTAAGTCATTTGCTCAGGATGAAGCAGAAAATCACCATCTGACAAAGAACGAGATTGAAGTTCTGCCATTTATCCATGTTCTTTCTAATGTATCTTGATTAAACTAATGCACTAGAATCTATAAGATCTTGGCAAGCCAGTATAATGGGAAAAATCTGTAAGATGAATCCAGAGAACTGCATTCCACAGTCTACACTGGACAGAATTCTTGTCCCAAAGGATCACTGTCTCCAGCTCTGAGCAGGAAGGACACTCTGAGTTCATAACACTAGGCAACATGCAAAATAAAGTAGCCACGATGGCAAGCAGTCTTTAAAAACATGTGTTTTGTGAGTACAGAAACTGATCAACTTCAAAAGTGGAAGAATTATGGATAATATGTAAGGTGTCCCAGAAGCAACAAGTGGAAGCTAGCAGGAAAAGGTTCCAGATCAAGATAAAGTTTTATAGACTACTCAGTCATGGACTAGAATGAGTTGCTTTGCCAGGTAGGGGCCCTCCGTATAAGCCAAAGGCCAGTACAGAACCGAAAGGATCCTCAAGAGACTTGAGTCCAAACTCTTCACTTTACAATTGAGAAAACTGATGCTGATGGAGAAAAGTGCTTCAGGTCACAGCAGTTAGGTCAGAGGGAGCCACAGAAGATCCTGATTTCCTGATTCTGGATCTCTGCTGAAACACCATGAGGTCTTTTCCATGGGCACACGGCAACAATGAGTCCAGAATTCAGCTCCTAGGTAGAGGCTAGATGGTGAGATTCCTCCCAGCTTTAAGACCGTAGCATTTCCTGTCCCCCCTCCCCCACCAAATTTCAGAGCTCCTAGGCCTAAATATAAAAGTAAAGTCTGCACTGTCCAGACTAACAAAAGTTTCTCTGATCCCACCTTCTGCCTCTACAGACTACATGCTGTCCCTAAAAAACATTCTAGATTTGCCAGTCCACCAGCACATCACACCTATCTCCTATTCAACAGCTTCCTGCAAGTCTAACACCTGGTCATCTTTACAACTCTGATCCATAGCTTTTAAAAACAAAACTCACTATGGACGGCGTGTTTAAAGCTAATTGGGTTCTATCGGTATATATCCGCTAGCATTAGTCTTTATCACTAAAAATTAGTAAACTTTATGTTTTAGTTTTAGGTTAAGGAAAAAATTGAAAGGAAACTTCTCTACCTTTATTTACCTTCTTTCCTCCTCTGCACACAATTTCTCCTATTATTAACACTAGTACATTTGTTACAACTGAGGAAGGCATGCTGACATATTATTATTTACTAAAGTGCAGAGTTCAGTTAGGGGGTCACTCTACCTGTTGTACAAGCCTATGGGTTTCCACAAACGCAGTGTCGCATACCCAACATGACACAATGGAACAGAATAATTCCCTGTGCTCCTCATCAACACTGGTCTTTTTACTGTCTCAGGGGTTTTGCCTCCCACGCCTTTTTAAAAATTTTACGTATTTATTTGAGACAGAAAAGGAGAGGGACAAGCAGACTCCGTTCTGAGCGCAGAGCCTGATGTGGGGCTTGATCCCACCACCCCGAGCCCGAGAGCCTGACCTGAGTAGGAACCAGGAGTCGGAGGTTCAACTGCCTGAGCCACCCAGCTGCCCCCCCATATATATTTTTAAATTATGGTAAAATACAACAAAATTTAGCATTCTAGCAATTTTCAAAAGCGCAACTTAGTGGCATTAAGTATATCACAAAGCTGTACAAGCATCCCCATTATCCATTTCCAGGACTTTTCATCACCGCAAACAGAAACTCCGCAACCCGCACTCCCACCGGCCCCTGGGCACGTCCATCCCCTTTTCCGTCCGAGCGAGCGGGGTCTCCCGTTTGCCCTGTCTTCCGGCTTATTTCACGTCCAGCGTCTACACCACAGCACGCATCACAACTGTCCTCCCTTTGAAGGATGAACCCCCTTCACGGGGCAACCGCCGCGTCTCACCGTCCAGCGGCCTAAGGCTCCCGGGAGGGCTTCCTCCTCTGGCGCCTCGGGACAAAGCTGCTCCGTGACGGCCACAACCGGGGGAACCACGACCCCCGGCCCCGCAGTCGCCCCGCCAGGCCCCGCGGTCTCCGCTCCAGCCGCCCCGGGGGTGCCGAGGGGGCCTCGCCCGGCTCCCACCTGCCAGCTCCGACGGCTCCGGTCGCGGGCCGGCCGCTTCTGTCCCACAGCG
Organism: Spilogale gracilis; assembly: GCA_004023965.1. Taxonomy (NCBI): domain Eukaryota; kingdom Metazoa; phylum Chordata; class Mammalia; order Carnivora; family Mephitidae; genus Spilogale; species Spilogale gracilis. Next base: position 25,441 of record PITA01018712.1, read on the forward strand.
CGGCTCCGCGATTCCGCGTCCCCCTGGGCGCTGCTCCGCGCGCCTTCCCGCAGCAACAATGACAAAAGCCCACGCCGCCGACACGCAGCGAGAACCCGGTCTCGGCCGAGGCGGAATGAGCGCCTCCCTCACGGAGCCCGCTCCCGGCCTCCCCGCGCTGTCCCGCACGGCGCTTCCCGCCTCCCGCAGGCGACGCGGGGCTCCCCCCGGCCCCGGGGCCCACCCCGCCGGCACACCCGGCGCAGGCCGCTCCTCGGTGCACGCCCCGGGCGGGCCTCCTCAGACCCGGGCCTGCGGGACGTCGCGGCCCGCGCGACACCCCTGCCCGCCCGCCCTGCTCCTCACCGGTGGACAGCCGCGGCGCCCACACACGCGAAGGACCGCGGGAGCCGCGCTCGCGGTCCCCTGCTGCTCCGCGAGGCCCTGCGGCGCGGCGTCCTCCCGAATGGCGGCGCGGCGCAGGCGCGGGCTGCGGGCGCGCAGCCGTGCGCGCAGCCGTGCGCGTGGCCGCGAGACGGGCTTGCGGGGGCCGATGGGAAGCAGTTTGGCGTCCCGCGCCCTCCAGTGCGGCCCAATCAGGACGCTGATCGACGGGCGCCTCCTGGCCGCGAGTACGCGTGCGTGTCGGGCGGCCCGCCCCGCCTCCGGAAGTGACGCGCCGTGTCCCTCCGCGCGGAGGTGCCTGTGCTCGTTCGGCGGCCGAGTCCCCGCGGGTGTTCCCCGGCGCGGCGCGGGCCGCCTGGGGAGCTGTCGCTCTGCTGGACTCCGGCCGGGCGGAGTGGGGGGCTTCCCTGCAGTCGCCGGTAGTGAGCTTTAGGGGAACAAACGGCCGAGGTAGCTTGGAGGCCTCCCCTCCGTCTGCAGGCCGGCCCCTGCGCCCTCGGTCGGCTCGCCGCGCGCGCCCCTGAGCACCCGCCTGACCAACGTTAAAGGTCACTCGCTGTCCCGGGAGTCGCAGGCAAACGGAATTTGTAAAGGCCGGGAAAAGGCCTCCGGGAGACGGGAACCAGGCAGCCGATTGTGTTCAGAGTTTAACGTGCAGAAGATGCCACAAAACCAGAGTTCGTAGCACGACGTTCGGCCGCGCGGCTCTTGCCCGGACTGGCGCCTGGGCTCACTGCCTTCTCCGGACTGCGGGGGCTCCTGGAGGGCCGGCCCGATGACCGGGGGCCCCGCCGCCCTCAGCGCCGCGGCATCCGCCCGGGGCGCCCAGCGGCCACGCGATGGCTGTTTTCCCAGGAATGAAGCACCCGTGGCGGAGACGTAGGTAGTTCAGGAGGCTTGAGATGCTGTGGCGGAGAGGGGAGCGTGGGCTTGGAAGCGAGCTGCTGCAGCTCCGGGAGGTGGTGCCTCGTTTGAGGTGGACGGCACCCGCCGGAGGGCAGCGGGGGAGGGGAAGCTGCTCGGAAGTACTCGGGCATCTTTCACTGGCTTGCCGGCGGAGGCACCGTGATACATTTTAATGCTATGTGAATGGATTTTATTCTTCTTTAAAGATTTTATCTATTTACTTGACGGAGAGAAACACAGCCAGAGAGGGAACACAAGCAGGGGGAGTGGGAGAGGGAGAAGCAGGCTTCCCGTGGGGCAGGGAGCCCGATGTGGGGCTCGATCCCGGGTCTCCGGGGTCATGACCTGAGCCGAAGGCAGACACCCAACGACTGAGACCTCTAGGCGCCACTAAACTGATTTTAAAAAGAAAAACTGGCAGAGAATATGACAAGTGTAAATGCCGTAGTATTTACTGCTTTTGACCATCTTGGATCTTTTGGCACCAATGAAAGTTTTATAATCATGCAGAGGTGCATCCTACTTAATTACTGTGGTTAACGAAGAGTAAGGACACACTCAAGCTCACACCTCCCTTTTCTGAGCATCACTGCCATGTAAACTGAGTTTCCAAACTGCAACTGATCGTCTTATTGAATCAGAAAGCACTTTTAAAATCACCTCCAAGGTCATTAATTAATACTGCTCCTGCTGGGCTGCCGTGACAAAGAAGGGGGAGCTAGAATACCACTGGAAGCCCTTTCCCGGAGAGCCGGCAGGAGAATGTGGGAGCAGCACTCCACAGCGCCCTGTTCCCAAGTGCCCAAAGCAGAGGAACCTTTGCTGGCGGGGATGGAGTGGGCTGCCTGGAGGTTGGTGAAATGATTATTAATTTATAGTATGGAGCAGGTCCCAGGTGCTGGCTTAGTATTATGTATTCTGCAGAGACAATGGCTGAGAATGAGCAAAGTGGAAACCGGTCTGGAGTGCGCAAGGTAAGGGAGTGTGGGGAGTAGGGAGTGAGGGTTGCAGCCCTGGCCAGCTGGATCTCCAGGTTACCTAGGAGTCAGTGTTGTTGCACTGTCCATAATTTCACAGATGAAGAATATGCCTCTTGGATGGAGTATGGCCAGACTTTCCAAGTATTCCATAGTTGGTGGAGAAGTCAGGGAGGGGGTGCTGCGAGGCTAGGCATGAGAGACTGAAGGCTCTCAAGACAGCTTTCGGCTTTTGCAGGGCTCACCTTGAGCCTGCGCACAGGACTGACAAGAATAGTAACAAGTCTTGTTCTAAGGCTGGAGTACTGGAAGAATGGGTGCCCCTCGTAATCCTGGGAGAAGGACAGATCTGGAGTCCACTGTAGAGTTACTTTGTGAGAGTGGGGGTGATCAGCATCCGGCTGGTGAGAAGCCCGCCCTTTTCATGAAGTTTGGATGTGGTTTCTGTGACTTTGTCCTAATGGCTGGAATTTCCAAGGAGCAGGATTTTAAGATACCCGTCCCTGTAAGAATTGGTTCCCGGGGAGTGGGCCAGTCCTGTTGGTTGCTGAGAAGCATGTCTCCGGCAGTCGGCGTGTGTATTACAAGCCTGTAGGAAAATGGTGGGGTGGTTACGGCAGTCAGCAAGCTGTTGTCATTGCTGATTCTAACGGATGGATCCCTTATGGTGAGATGTGTGTCTTATGCGTAGGTATTCTCATAAAATGCACATACAGCATGCTTTTGTTGAGTTTCATAGTAATATATTTTTATTAGTTCTCTTAGCCCTCCTTGTAGTTGGCAGTCCAGCGAACGGTGTGTTACAGCGTTGCCTGCATTGTGTGTATTTCCGTATTGAAAATGTTGGTGACACCCCCACAAACTGTACCCTGGCATCCAATTATTATTAATAAAATTTTATTTTTGACAACAAAATAAGTATTCTCCTGTGATTCTTAGTTTAAGCTGGTGGGGGCGGGGGGAGGTAGCCCTCTTCTCTTGGTACCAGTAGTGAAAATGATAAAGGAAATTCTTCCTTTTAATGTCTATGGACCTTGTTCCTGGGCTACCAGGGAAGCTACACTTACACATTTACCAACGTCAAAATGACTTAACAGAGCTTCAAAGCATGGGCTTTATTTCTGCCCTGAGCACACCTTGTATGTCTGCTTCATTAAACAGACAAACACACAAAAAACCAAAAAGGAGCATTGTGAGCACAAGATAAGTTTCCCGTAAGATTAAAGTCACACGGCCTGACATACAAAAAACATAAGCTAAAGCTAAGACGTTCTGGAATGTCCTTGGTCGTAATGATTTGTAAGTCTTTATGTAAAAAACATATGTGACCCCACACCAAATATTCCTTCCCCTGAGCACTCTCTTTGTGAAGATTGTATATGCTTGGCAACTGTCCTAACTTGGACTCAAAACTCTTTTCCTTTCTTTTTAAAAATTTTTAAAAGCGTGTCTTCATTTTGCATCAATAGTACCGTGGTCCTTCCTGGGGAACGTTATTAGATTCTGCTGGGAGCTAGACCTGGTCTTCGTTGTTGTGGAAGAAGAAAAGAGTCCATGAATTGTCTGTCTCCTGTTTCATATTCCACAAGTCCTTGTTTTGGTTCCACACATCCATGAATCACACAATGATCCCGAATTTAGCATCAGCTCATCCCTGTCTGCTAACGGTGGGTGTGTTTGAGAGAAGGGGCAGCCTCTGTGCACTTGGCAGGTGAGCATCAGAACTTTAGGTAGGGAGTTACTGGGACCCTAACTCGGAACTTGTTCATAGCACCCAGAGTAAATAGATTTCAGATTTAGACCCTTTGGGAAGAAATACTTTATCTGTGATGAAAACCTGAAGGCTCTTTCTAACCTCTAACCTTTACCCTAACCTTTAACCTGAATCCTGAACCGCGAACCCAAACCCCAATCTGAACCTCTAGCCCTGAACTTTGAACTGCAAGCCCAAACCCCTAATGCTGAACCTCAATCCTGAACCCCAAGCCCCAAATCCAATCCCAAGCCCTGAACCTGAAACTCCTAACTCCTAGCAATGTTAGCAATAGCCAAAATGTAGAAACTATGCGACTGTCCGTCACTGGTGAATGTGTAAACAAAATGTTAAGGTTTAGGGTTAGGGTTTTACGGTTAGGAGCATGGGCTGGGGTCAGGGCCAGGCTTGAGATCGGAGGTAGGGGCAGGATTAGCATAACCGGCTTTTCCACTGCCTCTCCATCTCTCTGGCCCTCCAGGTTCGGCAGGACTCACCCAGGGTCACACGTGCATCAGAGGCTGAGCTGGGCCACTGATCTTCAGCCCCTCAGTCCTGGGCACTAACGGAGGGGAGTGTGAAATGTCTGCCTGGTCACTGACAGTTTCAGACCCAACTCAGCCACAGCCAAGGGTGTGGAGGGCCTTAGAGGTTTTCCAGGATTCTTTCACCCTCCCACCTGGGAGGGTGCTGCTGGCCCCACTCTGCCTGGGTTTCAGCGTGGCCCTGACCCACAAGGGCACTCAGTAGACACGTATGGACTTATATGTGACTGGCTGCAGTGGCCCACCTGCCCCCATGTGAAGCCCTCTCGTGGGCTGCTGAGGCCCTCCTGGCACTGGCAGATCCTTTGCCTCTGCCGAGCAATCAGCAATAGACAGGTCTCAGGACAGTCTTTGGCCTCCGACCATCCAGGCAGGATCTGTGGTCCTCCAGTTTAGGTCCTGATAACCCTCATGGTCAATCACTCACTGTGCTCATGGTAATTTAAAAGGTCCATGAGCATTGTAGACAGCCCCTGGGGATGTTTCCATTCCCAACATCTCTGTGCTTGAGACAACTCCTCCCTCACGGCCTCCCAGCCTCCCAAGAGAGGCAATAACCCTCCAGACATTGAATGTGGCCCATGGCCACAACAGCCATACAGCACGCTGGCCCTGCAGTCCTTTGGCCTCTGGTTATAATGTAAGTGTCTGATATGCACCCTTGTTAGAAATTGAAGATATGTAAGAACTTGCGTCTCCCGGTGGGCAGTTTCTCACTGAGGCTGCATGGTCTGGGACAGCCACATGCATGACCCTAGAAAGCCTGCCAAGTGTGAATGTCACGCTGTGGAATAATTTTGAGTCTCCCACTGCTTCAATGATTTCCTTGCCATCCTAACATTTGTAAAGGAAAGAGAAGAGACTGGAAAATGAGCCAGTTTGTTTCCTGGGGTCGGATGATTAATGGGGGGGGGGGCGCAGGTGTGACTCCTGGGCTCCCTCCTCGCAGGGACACGAGTGAGGTCTGTGTGGTTCCCAGTCGCTGAGATGCGAGGATCCAATGTGCAGGGCAGGAGACTTGAGTTTCCCACCAACAGCAAAGTTGCTTTCTCAGCAGCTGGAAGAGTGCCTCGCCATTGTGGGGGGACAGGAAGAGCACTGCATGGTCACTGCACTCCCTGACCCCAAGTGAACCCTTCCTTCCCCAGGCTTCAGATTCCACAGCCGTGCAGCCCCCCACCAGTGATGTGGGATCTGCCACTTTCCCCGCCCCGCATCTGTTCTCCCCTCCAAGTCCAGCACCTCAGCTTCCCTGTGGGAACCACATCTCACATGCATCCCATCCAAACAGTTGCAGAGGGCAGGCCCCACTTTCCACCTACCTCAGAGATGAGCATATGACCCAGGTCTACCCAACCCCACGCTCTGTCCTCTGGGTGCTCTGATGGCTTCAAGGATGAGAGTGTGACCCAAGCCAGGCCAAAGACACTTAAAGCCATGACTTTTCATGGAATCCAAGAGAAAGAGAAACCCTTCCCGGTAGAATGGATGGTGAGTGGATGTCATCCTGGAGTTGTGGGAGGCCCCAGATGCAGTGAGAGACTGTGCCCATGGATGGGGCATCCCCAGAGCACTTAGTGGGAGTGAGAGACTGTGCCCATGGATGGGGCATCCCCAGAGCACTTAGTGGGAGTGAGAGACTGTGCCCATGGATGGGGCATCCCCAGAGCACTTAGTGGGTGGAGGGTTGGAGAGGGTCCAGCTCACACTGTGAGAGTGCGAGCCCCTGGGCCCGGCAGGTCCAAATCCACTCTTAAATTTGTCTCTTGCAAGTATTAATGTATTTTTACCATTAAAAATATTGATTTATTTTACTTCAGTAAGTATGCCCAGTCCCTTGCCATCTAACAAGTGCTAGCTGACACATCAGAATTGACAATCCCTGAGACTTCCCGTGCAAGGTGTTCTTACTAGGCAGGTCATGGCTGGGAAGAGATAAGATGGTGGGGTCAGGTCTCAGGGGAACTCTGGAACAGTTCTGTCCTTGTCCCTTCTCTGTTCCAAGAGAGGAAAACCCCAGAACAGTGAGGGGAGAACAAGCCGGAGCAAGAGGCCCCTGGATGGTTAATTGGTCTGCTTGTTTTTTCCTTATTTTAGGGTCCATTTTGGTAATGTGCATTTTTTATTAAGAAATCACCCATTTCCTTTAGGCTTCCTGTCTGATGCAATAGGTTTCTCTTATTTGACCTTTAATTTCTACTCTCTATTTTTTTAAACACGGATGAATCTTTTTTTAAATTAACATATAATATATTATTTGTTTCAGGCCCTGTGGTTCATCAGTCTTATACAATTCACAGCACTCGCCATAGCACATACCCTCCCCAGTGTCCATCACCCAGCCACTCCATCTATCCCACCCTCTCTATTTTCCATCAGAATTGTCACGATTAATGAACAAATATTGATACGTTATTATTTATTAAAGTTCATTCTTTATTCAGTTTCCTTCTGTTCTACCTTTTCCGAATCCAGGATCCCATGCAGGGCACAACATGACATGTGGTCATCATGTCTCTTTAGGCTCTCCTTGGCTGGGACAGTCCCTCAAACTTGCCTTGTTTCAAAGAACTTGGCCATGTTGAGGAGGACTGGTCAGGCATTTTGTACATAGACCTGCATTGGGATTTACTTGTTTTTCTCATGGTTAGACAGTGATTGTAGGTTTTGAGGAAGCAGATCACAGAGGTAAAGTGCTCTGCCGTCACTGTACAACAAGGGAACACTTTGTCACTGTCCCTGTTAACACTGGTCTTCTGGCTGAGGCAGTGTTGGTCAGACTTCCCCACCATGAAATTACTCTTTCCTATGTGTGTGGTGTGTCTTTGTGAGCAGGAACACACTGTGCAGAGCCCACACACTTTAGGAGAGGGGAATTACCTTCTCCTCCTTGATGGGTGGCTGAGTGTCTACATCTATTATTTGGAATTCTGTTAGGACAGGTCTATTGATAAGGAGGTTAGGCTTGAAAAACAGAAGGGCCACGTATTATTCTAAGTCAAGAAGGGAAAACAAAAAAATTGTGAAGACACAAACATAATAAGCCTCCTTGTTATGGCAAGAACACTAAGTAGTAACAGGTGAATTTGAACTGTTCTAGATCAGAAGGTCTGTCAGTGAAGTATATGAACTCCTGGTTTCAAGTGGGTGTATAAAAAGATTTCTGCCTATTACCATGCCTTTTTTTTTTTATCATATCACCATCATATAAATGAAAGAGGAGCACCTGGAAAAAAATTAGAGGTCTATTCAACCCCAACTGTAAAAAAATAAAATAAAAAATTGTGTATCCTATTAATAAAAAATACAACTGAGTAATTTAAAAGATCACATTGTTTTTCTTTTACTTTAAATTTATTTTATTTTTTCAGTGTTCCAAGATTCATTGCCCATGCCCCACACCCCGTGCTCCATGCAATACGTGCCCTCAGTACCCACCACCAGGCTCTCCCACCCCCCCACCCCTCCCTCCAAGTCCCTCAGTTTGTTTCTGTGTCCAAAGTCTCTCATGTTTTGTTTCTCTCCCTGAATTACCCTACTTCCCATTTAGTTTCCTTTTCCTACTGTCTTCTATATTACCCCCTATGCACCACAAGTAAGTGAAACCATGTGATACTTGACTTTTTCTACTTGGCTTATTTCACTCAGCATAATCTCTTCCAGTCCAGTCCATGTTGCTACAAAAGTTGGATATTCATCCTTTCTGATGGAGGCATAGTATTCCATTGTATATATGGACCACATCTTCTTTATCCATTCATCTGTTGAAGGGCACCTTGGCTCTTTCCACAGTTTGGCGATTGTGGCCATTGCTGCTATGAACAATGGGGTACATATGGCCCTTCTTTTCACTACATCTGTATCTTTGGGGTAAATGCTCAGTAGTGCAATTGCAGGGTCACAAGGTAGTTCTATTTTTAATTTTTTAAGGAATCTTCACACTGTTTTCCAAAGCTGCTGCACCAACTTGCATTCCCACCAACAGTGTAAGAGGATTCCCCTTTCTCCAAGCCTCTCCAACACTTGTTGTTTCCTGACTTCTTAATTTTGGCCATTCTGACTGGTGTAAGGTGATATCTCAATGTGGTTTTGATTTGAATTTCCCTGATAGCTAGTGATGATGAACATTTTTTTCATGTGTCTGTTAGCCATTTGTATATCTTCTGTGGAGAAGTGCCTCTTCATGTCTCTTGCCCATTTTTTGATGTGTTCATCTTCTTTTTGAATGTTGAGTTTGAGTAGTTCTTTATAGATCTTGGATATCAGCCCTTTGTAGTGTCATTTACAAATATCCTCTCCCATTCTGTGGGTTGCCTCTTTGTTTTGTTGACTGCTTCCTTTGCTGTACAGAAGCTTTTTATTTTGATGAAGTCCCAAAAGTTCATTTTTGCTTCTGTCTCCTTTGCCTTTGGAGATGTGTCTTGCGTGTCTTGAAAGAAGTTGCTCTGGCCGATGTCAAAGAGGTTACTGCCTATGTTTTTTTCCAGGATTTTGGTGGATTCCTGCATTACATTGAGGTCTTTCATCCATTTCGAGTTAGCCTTTGTGTGTGGTGTAAGAGAATGGTCTAGTTTCATTCTTCTATATGTAGCTGTCCAATTTTCCCAGCACCATTTATTGAAGAGACTGTCTTTTTTCCACTGGATATTTTTTCCTGCTTTGTCGAATATGATTTGCCCATAGGTTTGTGGGTCCATATCTGGACTCTTTACTCTGTTCCATTGGTCTATTTCTCTGTTTTTGTGCCAGTACCATGCTGTCTTGGTAATCACAGCTTTGTAATAAAGCCTAAAGTCAGGTAACGAGATGCCCCCAGTTTTGTTTTTCTTCTTCAGCAATTCCTTAGCAATTCGGAGTCTTTTTTGGTTCCATATAAATTTTAGGATTGTTTGTTCCAACGCTTTGAAGAACGTTGTTGGAATTTTGATCGGAATGGCATTGAAAGTATAGATTGCCCTGGGTAGTATAGACATTTTGACAATGTTTATTCTTCCGACCCATGAGCATGGAATGCTCTTCCATCTTTTTGTGTCTTCTTCAATTTCTTTCATGAGTGTTCTGTAGTTCCTTGAGTACAGATCCTTGACTTCTTTGGTTAGGTTTATTCCTAAGTATCTTATGGTTTTTGGTGCTAGAGTAAACACAATCGATTCTCCGATTTCCCTTTCTATATTTTCATTGTTAGTGTATAAGAATGCAACTGATTTCTGTGCATTGATTTTGTATCCTGCCACATTACCAAATTGTTATATGAGTTCTAGTAGTTTGGGGGTAGAGTCTTTTGCGTTTTCCATATAGAGTATCATGTCATCTGCAAAGAGAGAGAGTTTGACTTCTTTGCCAAGCTGGATACCTTTTATTTCTTTCTGTTGTCTGATTGCTGTTGCTAGGACTTCTAACACTATGTTGAACAGTAGTGGTGAGAGTGGGCATCGTTGTCTTGTTCCTGATCTCAGAGGGAAGTCTGTCAGTTTTTCCCCATTGAGAATGATATTCGCTGTGGGTTTTTCGTAGATAGATTTTATGAGGTTGAGAAATGTTCCCTCTATCCCTATACTTTGAATAGTTTTGATCGGGAATGGATGTTGTATTTTGTCAAATGCCTTTTCTGCATCAATTGAGAGTACCATGTGATTCTTCTCTCTTCTCTTATTGATTTGTTCTATCACGTTGATTGATTTGCGAGTGTTGACCAGCCTTGCATCTCTGGGATAAATCCCACCTGGTCATGGAGGATAATCTTTTTAATGTATTGCTGGAACCTGTTAGCAAGGATCTTGTTGAGAAACTTGGCATCCATATTCATCAGAGATATTGGTCTGAAGTTCTCCTTTTTGATGGGGTCTTTGTCTGATTTGGGGATTAGAGTAATGCTGGCTTCATAGAAAGAGTCTGGAAGTTTTCCTTCTGTTTCTATTTTTTGAAAGAGCTTCAGGATAAAAGGTGTTATTTCTTCTTTGAATGTTTGGTACAATTCCCCAGGGAATCCGTCTGGTCCTGGACTCTTGTTTTTGGGGAGGTTTTTGATCACTGCTTCAATCTCGTTACTAGATATAGGTCTATTCAGATTGTCAATGTCTTTCTGTTTCAGTCTTGGAAGTTTATAGGTTTCTAGGAATGTATCCATCTCTTCTAGGTTGTTAAACTTATTGGAATATAATTGTTGATAGTAATTTCTGGTGATTGTTTCTATTTCCTTGGTGTTAGTCGTGATCTCTCCCCTTTAATTCATAATTTTATTAATTTGGGTCTTCTCCTTTTTCTTTTGGATTAGTTTGGCCAATAGTTTATCGATCTTATTGATTCTTTCAAAGAACCAGCTTCTAGTTTCGTTGATGTGTTCTACTGTATCTCTAATTTCTGATTCATTCATCTCTGCTCTAATCCTAATTATTTCCCATCTTGTGGGGGGGGGTGGTTTAATTTTTTGTTGATTTTCCAGTTCTTTTTTTTTTAATTTTTTTTTTAAGATTTTATTTATTTGACAGAGAGAAACACAGCCAGAGAGGGAACACAAGCAAGGGGAGTGAGAGAGGGAGAAGCAGGCCTCCCGCCGAGCAGGGAGCCCGATGTGGGACTCGATCCAGGGTCTCCAGGATCATGACCTGAGCCGAAGGCAGTCGCTTAAGCAACTGAGCCACCCAGGCGCCCCGATTTTCCAGTTCTTTAAGGTGTAATGAGAGTTGGTGTATTTGGGATTTTTCAATTTTTTTGAGTGAGGCTTGGATGGCTATAAATTTCCCCCTTCGGACTGCCTTTGCTGTATCCCATAGGTTTTGGATTGATGTATCTTCATTCTCATTGGTTTCCATGAAGTGTTTCAGTTCCTCTTTGATTTCCTGGTTGAACCACAGATTCTTGAGCAGGATCGTCTTTAGCTTCCAAGTGTTTGATTTTCTTCTGAACCTTTTATGGTGGTTGAGTTCCAGTTTCACGGCATTGTGGTTAGAGAATATGCAGGGAATAATCTCAATATTCTGGTATCGGCTGAGCCCTGATTTGTGACCTAGTAAGTGGTTTATTCTGGAGAAAATTCAATGTGCACTTGAGAATGAGTATTCTGCTGTTTTAGGGTGGAATGTTCTGAATATATCTATGAGATCCATGTGGTCCAGTGTGTCATTCAAGGCTATTGTTTCTTTGTTGATTTTCTGTTTAGATGATCTGTCCATTGCTGAGAGTGGTGTGTTAAGATCTCCTACAATTAATGTATTTGTATCAGTATAACTCTTTATTTTGCTTAACAGTTGGCTTATGTAGTTGGCTGCTCCCATGTTGGGGACATAAATATTTACAACTGTTAGATCTTCTTGGTGTATAGACCCTTTGAGAATGATGTAGTGTCCTTCTGTATCTCTGACTACAGTCTTTAGATTAACATCCAATTTGTCTGATATGAGAATCACTACCCTGGCTTTTCTGAGGTCCATTGGCATGAAAGATGGTCCTCCATCCCCTCACTTTCAATCTGGAAGTGTCTTTAGATTCAAAATGTGTCTCTTGTAAACAGCATATGGATGGGTCCTGTCGTTTTATCCAGTCTGCAACTCTATGCCTTTTTATTGAAGCATTTAGGCCACTCTCATTGAGAGTAATTATTGGTAGATACGTTTGTATTGACATCATGTTGCCTGTGAAGTTCATGTTTCTAGAGATTACCTCTATAAATTTCTGTGCTATGTCACTCTTGGGTTCATTTCTCTCTAAAGAACCCCTCTTAGTATTTCTTGTAGTGCTGACTTGGTGGTTGCATAATCTTTTAGACTTTGGCGGTCCTGGAGCTCTTTATTTCTCCTTCCATTCTGAAAGTCAACCTTGCTGGGTACATTATCCTTGGTTGCACATTTCTGTCATGTAATTTCCTGAATATGTCTTGCCTGCCCTTTCTGGCTTGCCAGGTTTCTGTGGAAAGGTCTGACGTTATTCTGATGGTCCTCCCTCTATAGGTAAGGGATCGCTTCCCCCTAGCTGCCCTTAAGACATATTCTTTGGTTTTATGATTCAAAAATTTCACAATTATGTGCCTGGAGGTTTTTCTGGCCTCATTGATCCTAGGGGGTTTCCTCTCTGCCTCTAGGACATGAACATTAGTTTCATTCCCCAGATTAGGGAAATTTTCATCCATGATTTGTTCAACCATATCTTCTAGGCTTCTCTCTCAACTCCTTCGGGGATTCCAATAATTCTGATATTGGAGCGTTTCATGGCATCATTTGTTTCCCTTATTCTGTTTTCATGGGATTTTAGCTGTTTGCTCCAAGACTTCTCTTGCTCCTCCTTCTTAATCCATCTGTCTTCTAAATCACTAATACGATCTTCAGCTTCATTTACTCTAGCTCTTAGTGTATTTAAATTAGATTGCATCTCATACATAGCCTTTCTAAACTCCACTTTCACTTCTGTTATTAGGGCTTCCATTTTGAGACTAATGCTCTTTTCCAAATTAGCCATTGCTTGGACAATTTTTGCCCTGAATTCCATTTATGTCATATTGTTTATGTTCATTTCCAGTAATTCTGTGACCGGGGTTGCAGTCTCAGGTTCTTCCTCTGTTGGTTGTTCCTCCTCTGAGTCATTGTGGCGAGGAGTGGTTGAGGGGGTGTATAGCTAAATATATCAGCCACTATCCAGGTGAATTGGTCGCTGGAAGGTTTTGGAGCAATCAGAATTCACCATCGAAAAGGAAGAAGAAAGAAAAAAAGAGAAAGGGAGAAAGGAAGCAAGAAAAGAAACCCCTGCCAGAGTGGGGTCCAGTGGTAAGGATTTATATGATACAAAACTACTACAGGGTAAAGAAAAAGGCCATCAAGAGTAATTGAAGAGATCAAAAAGCTAAGCCCAACCTGAATGACCCCCAAGACCAGTATTTATATGATACAAAGCCAAAAACAATTACACAGAAACACTGACAGACTAGGGTGGGAAGGTGAGGACAGACAGTCCTTGTGGGCAAGGAAAGTATTTCAGATCCTCCTGAGTTTGTTTTGTTATTATTGTTGGAGGAGCCCACTTTCTAAAGATTTAGGGAGATGAGAAGTGGTTGTATACAGGGGTAGTATTGAATAGGGATGTAGGATTACTTTGAGGCTTATAACTATATGTATATGTAAAAGAAAAAATAAGGAAAGAAGAGAGAAGAAAACAGATAAAACAAGCAAACGAGAGGCGGCAACAATAACGGAAAACACAGGTATGTGTTTGAAAAAAGTTCAAGGTAAAAAATTGTTATAGAGTATTGTATCAAGTATCACGTTGTGATAAAAAGTGGGTTAAAAATAAAAAAGAACAAAAACCGTGAGAATGAATTTTTAAGTTTAAAGTGGAAACTTTAAAAGTAAAAATAGACAAAAGTTAAAAAAAGCAAATAAGGTGAAAAACTGTGTCAATAAGTGTACAGCTTTTGGGGCAGACCAGGAGTTTAATAAATTGCCTTTCCCCCCGATGCTGGGGTTTTACAGTTTGGGTGTTGTCCTCCCTAGCTTCTGGCTCGCCTTCTGGGGGCGGGGCTTGCACGCTGTTTTCAGTCCCTTCCACCTGGGCTGCATCTCTCTGCCCCCTTCCTAGGGGCTGGAGTCTATGGTAACCAGGATATGGTTGTAAG